>JAGSMT010001508.1:0-10346 GCA_029286875.1 Lamproptera curius
TAAGAAATAATCAGATCAAAAAACAAATGTCCAGGCTCTGTCTCTCCCTTGAACATCGGGCACTCAGTGAAGAATTGCAGGAACTCTGAACCTCCCATCACTCCGCATGCGGTTATCCCGACATTTGAAGCGATGCAGATACTCCGCAAAGCCCAGCCCCTGTCAGAGCCTGCCCGGCTCTGGACCCTGGTTCCCACCTCCTTTGGTGCGGTGCCATCGATCGCATTCGGGAAGAAGAGCTTGGTGGTCAGGCTGTTGGCCCGTTTGGCGCCGATTCCATTCGTCAATGGACTCTTGCCGAAGAATCCTCTTGACGATGAGCGGGCATTTCATATCCGGTCGTCTTTTAATCCGCGTGGCGGCCTCTTTCGCTAAGGGTCCGCCCTTTCGATTACCCTCCACCCCGCATGTGCCTAATCGCAAGGTCAAGGGCCCCGATTTCTCAGTTTGCGGCATCCTCCTGGCCTCATGGAACGAGTGTGAAGATCACTACTACGGGTGTCTTGGGCAGACCCTCGAGTCACTATGGGTTGTAGCTCGTGCAGGAGGTTAGGTAGTTAGGTTAGGTTGGGTTAGGTTAGGTTTTTTTTTTTTTTTTTTTTTTTGTAAATTTTCCCTGAATATTGGATCAGGGACCTTTTACTCTTTTTGTGTTTGGTACTTGTTCTTTTGTACTTCTATTCTTTTTGTTTAGTATACATCTACTTTTCATTTTTTGTCTTTTATTTTTGTGTCTTACACTTATATTTATCTACTTTTACATTTTTACTTATTTCTTATTTCTACTTATCTTATTACATTTCTTATTTACTAATATTAATCTTATACTTATTATAGTTATTTCTGTTTGCTTATATTATTTTCTTATCTTTATTTACATTTCTTTAACTTATACTTTATCTTAATTTTGTTTATTTACTTATATATATCATTTCCTTGTCTTAACCATTTAACATAATAGTACTATCTGTATCTACCTTAACTTAAGTCCTAGCCAGTGCATGTTCACCGCTAATTACATTTACTAATTACTCCTTATTTCTATTTTTTAATACTAACAATTTCATAAATTACTATTTTTACATTTCTTTGCTCTTATAATTAAATATCGAAGGCTATATTCTTATGATTATATGTTCATATTTGTTTGGTGCCGTTCTTTATGTTTGCATGTGACTACTCCTTTGCAAAATTCTGTGAAACTTTGTTATTATTTTATAATGGTTGGTATTTGCTTTTTGGTTAGGTTAAGTTAGGTTGAGTTAGGTTAGGTTAGGTTAGGTTAGGTTTGCGGACGCCACAGTCCGTTTGCGGCGTCCGCGTCGACGTCAAACCGACGATGAAATATCGGCCTAGTCCTGAACCGCCGATGGAGGTTTTGCGCCCTGAGCGCCTCGCGCCTAATTGGCGAGCGCGGCAGCTCTCGGCGACTTCCCAATACTGGAGGACCTGGCGGCTCCTGTCGCCGCCTGTCGCCGGAGTCGTCAGGTCCATGGTCCTGTACAGGGCACCGTGTGGGCCGACACCCTCAAAGAGTACTGCGACTAAGGAGAACCCAGAGGGTGTTGGCGATCCGGCCGTACAGGGCTACGGACCATCTCCGGCGAGGCGGCGTGCCTGTTAGCTGAGCTCTTTGCCTGGGACCTGAACTGAAATCCCGCGTCACTCATGTCTGTCTGGGCCGAGTGAGGCCGCCTCAAGGAGCTTTACCCAACGGAGAAAGAGGGTGCGCGACGGAGCGTACGGCTCCGACCTTGCATCGGGGGGGCTGCGGCTGGGCACTCCCAGCGCCGACCGTCAAACAATAGAACTCATACCTCCTCGTTCTTCTGAGAGATTGGGCTGCGCACCCGGAAGGACATAAGGGCTCCTAGACGTTCGCTCTGCACTAGAGTTGACTCTGCGGAGCACGGCTGTCCGCGGCGTCAAACATGTGCCCGTCTTAGTGGGCAGAAGAGCCCACCAGTCACAGAGTTCCGGACCCAGCTGTGGCGATATGATGTGCCGAAGAGACGCCCAACACGCGCTGGAAAGGTGCCCAGCCTGGGTCGAGCAACGCCGAGGAGCTGCGTAGTGTCGTGGGGCACGACCTTTCGCTTCCTGCTGTAGTACGCAGGATGCTGAAGCGAAAGGTCGTGGGGCGCCGTCCTTGCTTTTGCGAGGACGTGATGGCCGGAAGGAGGCCGGAAAGGGACAGGAGGCCGAGGCGCCTGGCTATCCGCAGAAGAAGGCCAGGGGCGCCGAGAGGTGGCGTCGCGCGCACCTTCCCCTGACACATGAGCCCTGGGCGGCCGGCAGAGGGTGCCCGCCGCCCGAAGGGAAGGCTCAGAGGAGGCGCCGTGCTGTTTGTTCGGCACGGCGCCTAAAGCGACGTTCGGGTGTCCAACACCCGGTGAGGAAGACCCGGAGGGCCACGTCGCGCCAGGGTCGCCGATGACTGTAATCAGTGCCCGCGGCCCCGGCTAAAGCGACAGGAGAAAGGAACAACCGTTGGTTTTAGTGGGTATACCGGCCGCTCCATCTTGGTCAGGGGCCCATATCCCTGCTGCCCCCTCACTTTGGTGGCGGGAGATCCGTAACTGGATTTTCAACAGCAAAAAAAAAAAAGGTTAGGTTGGGTTACAGGCCGATCGTGCTGTTGGACGATGTGGGAAAACTCTTTGGAGAATCGTGGCGGCTCCATCGTCCAGCACCTGGGACGTCGGTCCAAATCTGGCGGGTGGCGGTAGAGCTACCGCAAGGGCCGGTCGACCGTCCACGCGGTGCTGCGGTTGGGTCCCTAACGCAGGATGCGGTGTCTCAGGGTGAGTGTTTTGGCGGTGTCCTCGACATCGCCAACGCATTCAACACCTGCCTGGGCACCTGCCAAGGAGGCGCTCCGATGCACGGTGCCTCCCTCCTGCAAGGTGATCGGGGCCTACCTGTCGCATCGACGTTGTCGAGTTCCCGTGCCGAGATGGGCTCCGGACCATCGGTGTCGTAGAGTTCCACAGGGGTCGGTGTTGGGACCGCTTCTGTGGAACGTTGGTTTCGACTGGGTGCTAGCGTGGCGGCAATATCGAGGGTGTCGACGTCGCTTGTCGCGGACGACACCTCGTCACCGCCGTGGCACCAATTTTCGCGGCGATTCTCGCCACCGCCAGGGTCGCTCAAGTAATTGGGCGCATCCGGCGCTAGGATAGAGGTGGCGCTCGAAAATCCGAGGCCCTTTCGCACCGGGCCTCGGAACGCGCCCTGCGGACGCCACATTATCGTTTTGTGAGCGTCGCGTCGACTCAACCGACGATGAAGTATCGAGCCTGGTCCTAGACCGCCGATGGAAGTTTTGCGCCCATTTGAGCGCCTCGCGCCTAGAGTGGCGAGAGCAGCGGCGAACTCTCGGCGAACTGCTCCCTCTGGAGGACCAGGCTCCTGTCGCCCCCCTAGCCGGGGTCATTAGGTCCATGGTCTGTACGGGACACCCGTGTGGCCGACACCCTCCAAAGAGGTACAGCAGTACTAGGAGGACCCAGAGGGTGTTGGCGATCCGGCCGTGCAGGGCTATCGGACCATCTCCGGCGGGCGGCGTGCCTGATGGCTGGCTCCTTGCCTGGGACCTAGACGCGAATACTCGCGTCACTGCTTCTGGCGCGAGGCGGGTCTCGGGGCTGCATGCCTGCGGAAGAAATAAGGGCGCAGAAGAATTGCGCTCCTTGCACATACAGGAGTGGGAGCTGCGGCTGAGACCCCAGCGCCGGCCGTCAAACCATGAACCATCGCCCCCGTTCTAAAGTGGTGGCTAGAAAGGGACACGGCTCCCTAACTTCCGCGGACGGAGTTCTCCCGGACACGGCTGTTTGGGAGGGTACCTGTGCCGCGGCGGTGAAGGAGCCTACGAAGAATGCCACCACTGTGGCATGTGGCGAGAACGGCCCACACGCGCTGGAAGAGTGCCCAGCCTGGGTCGAGCAACGCCGAGCTGCGTAGTGTCGTGGGCACGACCCTTTGCTTCCTGCTGTAGGTCGCAGGATGCTGAGGCGGGTCGTGGGGCGCCGTCCTTGCTTTTGCGAGGACGTGATGGAAGGAGGCCGCGGAAAGGGACAAGGCCGAGGCGCCTGGCTTCCGCAGAAGAGGCCAGGGCGCCGAGGTGGCGGCGCGCACCTTCCCGCACTGGGCCCCTGGGCGGCCGGCAGAGGGTGCCCGCCGCCCGGAAGGGCTCAGAGGGGCGCCTGCTGTTTGTTCGGCACGGCGCCTAAAACGACGTTCCGGTGTCCCAACACACCCGGAAAGAACCGAAGGGCCACGTCGCGCCGGGGTCGCCAAGAACTGTGATCAGTGCCCGCGGCCCGCTCGCGCACGGAAAAGGAACAACCGTTGGTTTTGGTGGGTATACCGGCCCTCCATCTTGGTCGGGGCCCCACATATCCCCGCTGCCCCTCACTTTGGCGGCGGTCATAATGGATTTTTCCAACGGAAAAAAAAAAAAGGTTACGTTAGGTTAGGTTAGGTTGGGTTCAAAGGGCTCCTGTCGCCGCCTGTCGCCGGGTCTCAGGTCCATGGTCCTGTAGGGCCAGTGTGGGGACACCCTCAAAGGAGGTACTGCCTAAGGAGACCCAGAGGTGTTGGCGTCCGGGCCGTACGGGCTACCGGACCATCTCCGGTGAGGCGGCGTGCCGTTGGCTGGCTCCTTGCCCTGGGACCTGGAACGCAAAATCCTCGCTCACTCTTCTTCTGGCGCGAGGAGCAGATCTCGGGGCTCAAGCAACCGGAAAGATAAGGGGCCAGGAGGTGCGCTCCCTTGCGCCGGAGTGGGAGCTGCGCTGGGCACCCCGGCCAATCAAACAATGAACCATACGCCCCGTTCTTAAAGTGGTGGCTAGAAAGAGGACATCAACTCTCTAACGTTCCCGCGCACGCAGGTTCTCTCAGGACACGGCTGTTTCCGGGGTCCTGTCCGCGTGGCCGGAAAGGAGCCTACAGAGAGTGCCACCACTTGGCGTATGTGCCGAAGAGACAGCCCAGCACGCGGCTGGAAAGTGCCAGCCTGGGTCCGAAACAACGCCGAGGCTGCGGGTGTCGTGGGGGGCAACCAAGCCTTTCCTGGCCCAGGGATGCTTGAGGCAAGGTCGTGGGGCGCCGTCCTTGCTTTCCAGCAGGGACGTGATGGCCCGGAAGGAAGGGGGAAAGGGACCGGGGGGTGGCGCCCTGGCTTCCCAGAAGAAGGGGCGCCGAAGGTGGCCGGCGCCCAGCCTTCCCCCCTGGGCCCCTTTGGGCGGCCCGGCAGAGGGTGCCGCCGCGGAAGGGCTCGAAGGGGCCCGGTGCCTGTTTGTTCCCGGCTGCCCAAAAGCAACGTTCGGGTGTCCCAGCACACCCGGAGAAAAGGAGAAGAGGAGGGCCACGTCCGCGCCGGGGTCGCCGAATGTGATCAATTGCCCGGCCCCGGCAAAAGCGACTTAAGAAAAGGAACAACCGTTGGTTTTTAGTGGGTATACCGGCCGCTCCATCTTTGGTCCGGGGCCCCAATATCCCCTCTGTCCCTCACTTTGGCGGGGGGAATCCGTAAGGCTTGGATTTTTCCAACCAAAAAAAAAAAAGGTTGGGTTCAGGGAACCGGTGTGGGTTGTCGGATTCCCCATCCGGCGCGTCGGGTTGCGGATAGGGCCGCCCCAGATATGGAGGGTACCGGCTTGGCCGGCGCGGACAAAACCGGCAGGGTGCTGCCATCTCTGCTCCCGTTAAAGGGTGGAATGGGCGAGGCAGCCTGCTCAAAGGTGAAACCCTGTTGGGCCCCGGACCCTCGCTCCCTGTGCCCCTCTTTGTCCAAAGAGGAACACGGGATGCAAACCAGTCTTCCCAGGTGCGTCAGAACCTCGCCGGGCGTGATGAAAAGAGGCAAAAGGATGAATGTGTGTGTGGGGGATTGGGGCAAGGGAAAAGGCGAGATGTAGAATGGGAAGTCCCAAGAGGGACGGTGTGTTCGTTCGGTGTTTGCCTCGGCCCGCCGAACACCGGGCGATCTCCGGCCTGTCGTGGGTTTCGTGGATCTCTCCCGGCCTGCCTGGGCGGTGTGGGGTCCACCTTCATTTGGCCGGAGCGGGGAACAACCCTCTTTAAAAACCGGATCTCGGCGTTGTGGGCCGTGGCGTCCGGGTGCCCCAAACCCGGCTGGAACGCCACCAACCTTGGCCCACCTGGGTGGCCCGCCCCCAGGCGTTTTAGGGTTCCGGTGCTACCGCGGTCCCTGGCCCGGTGGACTTTCTTTACCTCTTTGTGGGTTTGTTGGAAAACCAAAAATCAGCCAAAAGGGAGACAAAAAAAAAACGAAACCTGGTGGGCTTTGGATTCCGGTTAAGTGCAGGGGAAGGCCGGGACCAGGTGAGACCGGCTCTCCGGCTTGTGAAAGGCATGAGGGTTTTCCCCTCAAATTCCTATATAAGGCCACTAGAAGGACACGGCTGGTACTCAAAGGCAAGGTCTTCCCAGCAGGAGGGGCCCAGCCGGCGGCCACCGGTGGTTAGCCCGGAAGAAGAGGTAAACCATCTCCACTGATCCCAGAGATGAAATTGGGCGTTTTCTTAAACCTTAACCGCATTTCTCCCGAGATCGCGGTCGAATAGCGGCAACCAACGGGACCCTACCACCGAATCTTCCTGCTGGAAAAAAAGGCCAAAGGCGGCAGAGGCGTGCGGAAAAGTCGCCGCTCGAGAAATCGAACCAGGGCCGCTCGGAGGGGCGAGGCCCATAGATGAGAATCCTTGACGGGGAGGGATTCAAAGGATGGCGCTCAGAAAATCGGCATCATCTGGTTCCCAAAAATCCCGGCAACCTGGAAGGGGCCCCCGTACGTGCCCAAAAGTGCTCCTCCGCCGTAAAACGGTTGGTGGATGTGATGAGCCGCTCCACCCGGTCGACGAGATCCCAAATACTCGGCTGACCAAACTCTAAAACCCAGGGGCCCCTCGAAGGAGGAAGTCGACGCCTCAGACCGCTGGAAAGGAAACCGCCGGGTTGAAGGCCGCCGCTAAGGACGATGTCACGTTGAAGGGACGCCTACGGTTTGGGGCAAATCCGAGGCCCTTCATCCGTGGACATTTAAACAATTTGCAGGCCCACCGCGATGATATAACGGACCGCCTCCTGCCGGAGAAGGCGGCTCCGTCCCCGCTGACCCCGATAAAGGGCCCCTCGTTTGCATTATGGTGGGGCTGCTCCCCCCTTCCCCCTGCCCCTCTCCCCTGCCCCCACCGTGCAGCGAAGGTGCGTGAAAGGCGCTCCCAAACTTTTGCCTCTTCTTCCCCCAAAAGGAAAGGCCAAAAGGGGAAGAAGGGCCCCCACCAGCAGGCCAGGGATGCGACCGGCGCTGGGCAAGCCCAACAAAATCAGGCGAGAGCATTCCACGGATGGGTGGACTCTGGGGTGTCCCTTGCCGAAACCCAAACCTGGCGCTGGTCCCTAAAGAAAAAAAAAGGGATCCAAAACCAAGCCCCCACCTCGTCGGCTTGGTAATAAAGCTCCCGGCGCAGGCAAAGGGTCCCTATTCTGGCTCCTCCAGGATGGGAAAAGGTAACTGCGGGACATTTGGGTTGTTGGCCTCCGGTTTCCGCCAGGCGGCAAGGGGCCAGATCTCCGGTTCCGGGGCCCGCCAGCGGCAAAGGCCAACCAATTGGCGGAAACCGCCAATTGGTTTGGCCCCAAAAATAACAACTATTCCAGGCCAAAAGGTGCCGGAATCTTCGCATCTCGGGTCTGGATGATTCTGTGGAAAAAACCAGGTGGCTGAGGCGGTAGCGAAAAAAGGCGGCCCGGTCACCTCCAAAGTCAGGAAATCCGCCAAGGGCCGCACGGGTCTTGGTGGGTAATGATGCGCGCCCCTTGGCAGCCGCAAAAAAATAATGATGGGGCCCTCCTGATGGGTGGTCTCCGGTGCAATGAAACTGCACGGCGCGTCCGATGCGCTTTCTTCCCTGCCTCGAAATCGGGCCATGGCGGAACGGTGCCATCAAGGCGTAAACCGCCGGTGCCTTTACCCCTGTGGGGCTGGGAAAAAAGCGAAGGTTGCCAAGGCCGCGCCGTTTCATCGCGGCGGCAAATAAACCGGCCATAAGCGCGGGGGTGCGGCCTGCCGACCCCAAACCCGACAGGAGGCGGATGGTAAAGGGGGCCTGGGCGGGAAGCCGGTGCCCAACCCAGGTGCTTCACGAGGAGGACTCAAATGGCCTCGAATAAAGGATGGCCCCGCTGGGGCATCCTGCAGACAAATCCTGAACCACTGCCCCGGCTCCGGGACCTCTTGTTTCAGGCATGGCGCGTGGTCATTCAGGTAACCTAGTGTCGGAACCTATTACCATTCCCCGGCAATAACTGGGCCGGGGCCCTGTCCGCTACTGCGGCAGTGGTCTGCCCGGGTTGCCAGGGGTCCCCCAACCGAGGCGTGGCGGTCCAGGCCGTCCCTGTTTGGGAGGTTTTGTCGTTTCAGGTACTTTTCTCCCAACAGATCTCCCACTTGAGGAACCTACCTAGACCGACTGGGGTCACTATCCGTTCTTGGACCCTTCCTGTGCCTGGTCCGGGGATCTCAACAAAATCACCCCAGGGTTCCCTTGCGGCAGACGCCAAGGGAGAAGGACACTGGAGGGTGGCTCCTGGAGGTCGGGCTTCGGTCCCTAAAGGGGTTCCGGTAAACACGTGTGTACGAGCCCAGGGCAGGTCCCGATGTTGATGTATCTTATTCCCGCCTGGCCGCCAAATCTAGGGGTGGAAGGTGGTGACGGGCCTCAGACCCTTCGGATCATCGTTCATCCGGATTCGGGTCTCCGCCCTCCCTTCCACCGGCCCTAGCCGGACGAAAGGGGACGGCCCCAGGTGGCCTTCAAGGCCCTGGCCAGGCTTTCTGGAAGGAGGGCGGCAATGGTGCAGTCTTGGTTTCCGCCCAACATTGTCGATGGGGAAGGGAGGCACAATGGCTCCGGGACGCAATGACACCAGGTTTGGGCGCGTCGATGTCCCAAACGTCTCCCTCCTAAAGCCGGTTAACTGGGTGGAATCCGAAATTGCCCGGATGCGCAGAGGTGGGCTCGTGGCACGGCCCAATTCACCCGTTGTCGGGAACGACAGGCAGAGACCCGGCCTGGGGCCCGGTTTCCCCTTTCGGCAGCAAAGGATGGCTCTCAAAGTGGGAATAGCCGGGGCGATCGCCCGCGGCTGGGAGGAATTGTTGGCGGCGCTGGACCGGTGATCCGGGGGCGGCCCTATAAAATGGTGATGAAAGGCTTGTCTTGGCCCCCGCTCCCGGGAGTCTGGCGCCGCCCGGTTGGTTTCCGGCTATCGGGGCTTTATTCCCAGGGGAAGAACGGCGGCACCGCTTGATGGTCCCCAAATGGCCGGAGAGGGTCGGCCCCGTTCCGGAAGCGCCGAAGTCAGCGGGAGAAATTCGGTGCAGCCCTTCAAAATGACCAAACGCACCCCGGGTCCCGGTGGCATTCCGGGAAACGCCCGAGCGCTGGCCTGGGGACGCCCTGGGCCCGGGTGAGGACGATGTTCTCTGCCTGTCCTGGCTCAAGGCCTTTCCACAGGGGTGGAAAGGCAGGCAGACTCGTCCTCATCCAAAAGGAGGGCGTCCGGCGGACTCGCCCCTTCGCCCACAGGCCCGATCGTGCTGTTGGACGTGGTTGGGAAAACTCTTTGGAGAATCCGGGCGGCCCTCTCCGGCACCTGGAACACGTCGGTCCTCGGCAGAGTGGCGGTATGGCTTCCCAAAAGGTCGACCGTACGCGGTGCTGCAGGTCGGTCCCCTGACGCGGGGAGGGGTGGCCCGGGGTAGGGTGTTTTGGCGGTGTCACCATCGCCAACGCTTAACACCCCCCGGGCCTGCATAAAGGCCGCTGTTTCCAGGGCCTCCAAAAGGGGGATCAGGGGCCTCCTGTCCATCGCCTTCGGTTTCCCCGTGCCGGGTGGGCCTCCGGAACCATCGGTGTGTGGGAAATTCCACAGGGTCGATGTTAGGCCCTTCCAGGGAACGTGGGGTTTTGTTGGGTTCGTGGCGGCCAACATCAAGGGGTTCCGGAACGTCCTTGTTACCGGACGACCCCTCTTTCACCGCCGGAAACCAATTTCTCGCCAACGGGGGTCAATAATTGGGCGCCCGGCGGCGGGCAGGACTAAATTGGCGCTCAAAGGTCCGAAGGGCCCCGCACCGGGCCTCGGGACGCCCCTGCAAGACGCCATTATCGTTTCGGCGTCGCTCGACGTCAAACCGACAATGAAATTTCGGCCTGTCCCCGACCGCCGGGGAAGTTTGCCTTTTTGGGCGCCTCCCCTAGGTAAAGCGAGCAGCGCGGCTCTCGGCAACTCCCCCCAATCGGGGGACC
>JAGSMT010001509.1:0-11263 GCA_029286875.1 Lamproptera curius
ATCTTTAAATTTTAGATACGAGTGTATTAACAAATTAAATGAAAAAAATGTATTTTAATGGCCAAAATTATGTTACGGTTAGGAAAAAATTTACGTAAATCTAATTTTTTTTATAATTACAAAACTCAGGGCAAAATGGTTTTGTAGAGTTGACACAATGGATGATTTTTTAAGGCGAACGTAAAATAACAAATCACTTTAAATGTTTATGTCACTTTATTAACACACGTTTTTAATAGTTCGGTTTCAGCACGTGGCACTGCAAGCTAAACCGAAACATTTAAACACAATAATTAAATACTCAAGTAGTGTTTTGGAATTCAATACCATTTAAGACTTTCAATATTAAATAAGCCCAATCCACAGAATGCATATTGAAATTTTAGTTGTCTAAATGTTGTTTAAGTGTGAGTTATTTGCTCTAGTCTGCGGATTCCATGGATCATATTCGGTGGTCTAGATAAGTCATATTACATGCAAACAAACGCAGCACAAAAATATAAAATACAATGCACATTTAATAACAAAAAAGGTTCAAAGTAACAACTGCTACAAAAAGTGAAAAAAAAACTGCGGTCTTCGTTTAGTCCCCTGTTAACAGAAGACCGTCTGGGTGGGTACCACCGCGGTGCCTATTTCTGCCGCGAAGCAGTAGTGTGAAAACACTGTTGTGTTCCGGTTTGGAGGGCACCGTAGCCAGCGTATTTACTGGGTAAACGAGACTTAACATCCTATGTCTCACGGTAGGCAGCGCGTTGGCGATACCATTGGTATAGCTAATGTCTATGGGCGTCGGTGACCACTTCCCATCAGGTGGCCCGACTGATCGTCTGCCTGTGTATGCAATAAATATATATATATATATATATATATATATATATATTTTATACAAATATAAGAGTCTGAGTATTACTTCTACTGCGGACCATTGAGAAAAGGAGGCTCGATATTGATATTTTGCCTCTCTGCGATCGTATATAAAAACGGGCCTGAAATATAGCGAGACAGCTTCCTATAAGCCGCTATCCGGAACGAAACTCTCCTCGTATGTGATAAGTGTTCTGCATCTGTATAAGTGTTATTATGTTGACTGGTTTAAGGCGGTATTAGGCGTCGACTCGTCCGTACGAGACATCTGGTGGCTGTCGTCGGAGTCACTTGAGCCACTACAATGTTTTAAGCATAAGGGATGTTCAGTTGTTTTCTAGTTGGTTAGGGCAATTAAGGCCGATTACAAAATTGTCTGAAAAGTAAGACGATCCATGTGTCGGATGGGCGTGTAAAAAATCTGTCCATCCACCAACCCGCATTGGACCAGCGTGGTGGGATACGGTCCGAAACCCCCTAATGGATAAGGGTGTATTAGGGGAGGCCTATGTCCAGCAGTGGACTACCACAGGCTGATGATGCAATACTCTTTGAGATTTCTGAAAAGTGACAATTGCAGTATACTATTACATAAAAACATTTATTGTGTAAATAAACTCGCACAACTAACTTTAAACAAAGTTACCAGAGAATAGAAACACTTTTAATGAGTTTTGGCATTTTAAGCTAATTTTTATTATACAATGATAACCAACATACCATACTTATGAGTTAACTTCATTAAATGTATTTCAAACAACCATTTAATCTCATTAAAAATAATTTAATCTTATTAAATGGCTAAAAAACCACAACAGAAATCCTCGTACAATTCACAATATCACATACTATCGGAGGCCACAGTTATTATGCACTTAAACAAATGTAGATTATTGGAAATGGAGCTTGGAAGCATTGTAAATCCCTACATTCACATTATTTAATAATGTGTCCACTTTTGTGCGGGGTGTTTTGATATGAATGGTAAAAGTCGTGTTCTCGGACTATATTGCTATATCAGTATTATTTAAGTCATTAAAATACAACCTACTCGCTCAACTATAGCCTACTCAAAGTCAATTATTTTACTTAATTTTTTATTATGTATTGTAAAATGTTTCTTTTTACTTTACGGTACAATATTTTATGCAAAATAATAATATCTAAAAATAAAACAATAAAGAAACAAAATAAGGATCTGTGCTATTTTATGCATTTGTTTACTTTTATAAAAATTGTGCGTAATGTAAAAGTATTTTTATTATAAAGTTAAGTACTTGTTCCTACATAATTTTTAATATACGGTATATTTATAGAAACTCTTTATAACATTTTAACAATAAATTAAATTCTTAGATAAGTAAAAAAATATTAGTTAATGTAATAATGGTACTGCAATAATATGTGAATTACGGGCGAGGAATTCGCGATACACTGTTTAATATTTGTAACATATCTTTTTATTTAAAAATATTTTATATTATACAATGATAATTACACAAACTCCACATAAAATATCGCTTGCCAAGAATGCTACCACCAGTTCAGTCCGTAAGCTAACAATTTTAATGATACTATTGTCATCCAATTGATAGTGCGTTTATTTGTGTGATTTCTCTGTAAACGCGAATTCAACCTTGGTCCTTTTTTTGATATTTTTTTAAGGAGTACTTTAATACGTATTAAATAAATAAACAAAATTTCGGCGTAAAAATCACAACCTCGTGCGATTAAATTGCAAACGCTGCCGAAACCGTATAAACTCAAACTATGTTCTACATAATTGTACTTCTTGGTATAAAACGAAGACGGCAATCGCATATATCTGTGTATTAAGGATAACCCACAATAGCCAATTTAATGTAAAACATTGTTGAAAATGGCAATAGATCATATTCAAACCTCATTTGAGTTATTATAGTGTCGTAAGTTGATCTAAAAGTTAATGCATTAACTCGGTTATTTTTCTTTCATAAAATTTCACATGTTTAAACTGACTAACTTAATTATTTTTTGTGTAAAAAACACATTTGTCATAATATTATGGCTGTGCAAGATTTTCATTTTTGTATTATTAGAATTAAAACAAGTTTCTTGCTCAATCAATTGCGAATAAACCGTAAACAGCAAGAAAACCAGACTCACTATTCGTTGTTCCTGACACGTTCTCCTGTCTAAGCTTTAAACATTTGTTAAAGTGCCAGAGTGCTGTATACATACGCTAGTATATGCCGTTAGCTAAGTTCTATATTCTTTGCTTTACAATTTTTTTCTATAAGTTGTTTTTAAAAACTGCCATAATATACTAAATACTGTTAAGATTTGTATTTTCACACCTTGTAAAAAATACTGACAATATTAAAAAAAATGACATACTTCATACAGTAAACAACCCTTTTGCGCAATATAAGCCGATAACAACGAGCCCTCTGCAAAAAACTATTCGGCGGTTGCCGTCACTGCATTTTAAATCTCTAATATTTTTAAGATATTCATTCAATCAAAATGTCATATTTGGCTGGATTTATGCAAATAGAATGAAGATTTTTGAATACACATTATCTTTTATGTAAACTTACACTATATATCCCCTTAAACGAGGTTTGAATTTTCCTCCTTGCAATTTTTAATAATGTTTTACATTAAAATGGCTAATGTGGGTTGTTCTTAATACAAAGACATAAACGCTCGCGGTTTTTATTAAGTCTATTTAAGAAGAAGTACAATTATGTTAAACATTTTTTTTTTGATGGATCTCGTGCTCTGGGGATAAACCTAATAGAACATAACCGGGTTTTGGGGGGGCCGTTGCCACAGGCGCGTCTCCCCATAAGTGACTTAACTTCACCAAGGGCCTCCAGAAGGGGAGCCTAGGCTTGGGTTGTCACTTTTCGGGCACCCGTTAGCATGCTGAATCGAGGGCTGCACAGGTGGGCCGACGCCTCGGCTCGATTTAGACCATTTGCAATGATCATTTAATAGCTAGAAGAGCTCTATCTAAATTTTACTACCACTTCTTAAAGCGTTCGCGCTGGGAGAAGAAGTGGCGCAAGAAACTCCAGCAACGCTCCTATCTAATACGGTGTTAAGCTACAGTGTCATATAGCAAAGGGTGTGTAATTTCGACCTCACCGGTGGGGCCGATGTCATGAGTGTGTGTGTATGTCCTACACTCTAAGTGTAGGATGTGTCTGGCTACTGCTAGGGTGTCGCTACCTAAGCCTTAAGGGCAGTAATTAAATTCTTGTATTTAACAAGAAGGGAAAACTTAGCCATTGCGTCGACGGCGGCGGCGGCGAAATCATCTGCTGCTTGATTTAACTCGTCTAGATTAAAAAGATCTAGCGACTTTAAAAATGATGCTACGTTGTTGCCAGTGCTGCCATTGCTATGGCTAGCATGCTGTCTCTTTGAGGCGGTGGCGGGCCGCTATGCGCTCGGAGTCGGCTCCGGCGCTGGCTGTTGCCATGCGGGGCGGAACTGCCAAGCGTTGGAAGGACGGAGGGGTGGAAATGCGGTGGTATTGGACGGGATGGGTGGTCGCCTGGAAGAGGGTTCCCTTGGGATCGCAGGAACTCTGCGTTTTGGCGCCTTAGGGCAGCCGAGGTAGTTGGCCGTGTGTGGCCGGGAGTGCGGCAGTTTACGCACGCAGGAGGTTCGAATGTGGCAAGGACTTCTTTGTCCTTGGGTCTGGGACAGGATCCGGTACCGTGGTCCCCGAGGCATTTAACGCAACGGGGGCGTGCGAAGCAGTTCCGTACAGCGTGACCGAATACTTGGCAGTTGTGACACTGCCCTGACAAACCGTTAGAGTGTGGCCGCTCAAACGAGAGACGACCGATCCCACACAGCTGCTCGACATCATAAATGCGCTTACCTTCCTTTGAGCGCTCAAGCGTGACTAGCACCATACCATTAGGGCGTTTGGTGCGTGCGTACATACGTTGTACCCCTAGGACTGGAATTTCTAATTCTTTAATTGCCGAAGTTATCTCCGAGCATGGGATCTCCTTAGGCAGCCTTTTGACCACTGTCCTAAGTACGCGCTTATCCGGGAGCGCGAATGTGTGATATTGGTGTTCCTTTTCCCGGAGGAAAGAGGTCATCTTCCTAAAATCGTCGGAATTCTCAAGTTGTAATTTGATCCCCTGATTGCTATAAGAGGCCTCAAATTTGAATCTATTGGATAGGGCCGAGCGAATGTCGACCCATTTCTCCTTCTCGCGGAGGTAAATCGGTGGTGGGCGCTTCCCTACGGGTAGCCGTGCCTGGGAAGGCTGGGACGGCTGGGCGGGGCGAGGGGGCGCCTAGGATCGGCGGGATGGATGGATAGGGGTTTTGTCGCCTGGGAGGACGAAGGTTTGGGAACCTGCTGAGGGCAGGTGGTGGGGACGTCGGGCTTTGCAGCCTTGACGGGATGGACGGTGCGGGTGATGAGGTGCGCACCTTGCGCTTCCTCTTGGTTTTGACGGTTTTGAAGCCGTCGTCTGGTTGGGATTTGGAGCGTTGGATGGCCTCGACCTCCATGTCCGATTCTGAGCGGATGCTAACGTCGACATAATTGTCGTCGCTATCATCCGCTGAGAATGGACGGGACGGTCCAGGCGTTGATGCGGGAGTTTCGCTTTCGGGAGGAAGGTTCTCGGAAATTAGCTGGTGCACGGCGTCGGTGAGCTTCATGTACAGCTTGCGACCGAGCTTCTCGCTAATCACTTTGGTGTCGAGACCAAAGTGACTAGAGAAGCTCCAGGTCGACCACTATGGCGGTAGGTCGCGTCTAGCTGAGGCGAAACATTGGTTGCGTCATCCAACGCAATCTGTAAGTCCCGGCGGTTGCCGGGCGGAGTTTCCTCACCGCCCTGCCGGCTACGGCAGGGAGGTGTGTCTGACTGGTTTCTGAAACAAGAAACAGAATATTAAAACGTTCTGGGTAGGCGCCCAGTAAAGTTGTAAAAACAACTTGTATGGCCAAGAAACAAGATAATTAACCCTAAGAAACAAGATTTTTGCGCTTGCAACAAGCGGCTAGCAACACAATTATGTTATGCAAACTAGTTGCAAAACACAGCTGCGTACAAGCCGACCGCTTGAGGTAGCGCAATAAATTCCACCGCGATGACGTCAGCGGTGGACAAAAGGCTCTATGAGCGTAGGTTAAGGTTAAAGTCTATCTTATACGGTTTCGGCAGCGTTAGAAATTTAATCGCACGAGGTTGTGATTATTGACGCCGAAATGTTTTCCATTCCTTAATATCCATAAAACTACTTATCACAAAATTAGTTTAAAAATTGGATAAATAATACCTATCATTTAAAAAAAGAATAAACAAAATCTGCACACTAGGAGCGGAGCAACGAGGTAACACATATCTAAGAAAAAACAGGCTCCGAATTGAGTACCTCCGTTTGGGAAGTCGATCAAAAATACGCATTAAACCTATAATTAACGTTTTGTGTATTCAAGTCAAGACTCATGCACTCGGCCAACTACGTTTACACCAAAAGTGAAAACAAATTTTGAACAGAACGTAGGAATAAACATTTTTCTAAAACCAATAAAACATGTATATTATTTACAAATGCGTTCGTTGCCTCAAAGGAACGCCTTAAAGTTGTCAAGTGCCTATTCTTAACGTAGCAATTTGCAAACAAAACAATATTAAAATATATAGGGAAACATAGAGCAGTGGCCTTAAAAGATCTACATAAAGACTAGGGTCGATAATTCTTTAGAGAAAAAAGAAGAATTCTTTTATTTTTAGGGTTTTAAAATTTATCGACTCTGGTATAGGACACGTCCAGTAGATTTACCTTACCGATAGAAGTCTATTTATTAAATGAAAATTTAATACTATTATAAATTTTATACCTATTGTAAACAATATTTGAAACATTTATATTGTTGTAAAATAAAAACATATATATTTTACCACTCTAAAAACTCAAAAAAACATCTGCTACTTTTATCCTACTTTACCTCTCGTTGGCAACGTATTGTTATAAATAGTGCTTATTCTATCTTTACGGCCTCAGAATTTTCTCGTTAACGTATCCACATATCTCAATGTCGCAGACAATAAAACCGACAATAAATTATTGTGCGCTATAGTATAGCGATAGCGGCTATTTACAAGTGTTAAGCTAGAGTAAAACTAACCTTTGGTATTTTTGCGTTCAAGAAGCGCTTAAGATTAAAAGCTGTGGTAAAAATACCAAGGGTGATAAATGATTCATTTTATTAGTGTGGGGTACAGAATGCGTTAATAACGCAAATTTAAATCTTAACATTGTTACGTATCAAAGATGTGTCTATAGATTTTAGAAAATTACCATGCCTTAATATATTAAGTCGCAGAGTAAAGCCGATACTGACAATCAATTTTATAATTAATATATAAGTGTAACTAGGCAACTACTGTTTAATTTATTATTTATTTATCATTATAAAGCCGTTAAAAAAATAAGCACAAACCATTTTATTGATGCTGTTGCACAAAACGGTGACTAGTGGCAAAAATTCGATACTAAATTGCATTATTTAAATATATGAATATCTATTATTATTTTATTAAGAGATAGGGTGGGATTGAGTGATGAAGAAAGCGTTTTATATAGACGACCCGTATCATCGTGACATCCTATAACTTCCGACATCGAGTGGAACTCTGGTGTCATACGTTACAATTTACGTGGGCTGGGTTGCGCTTAACATCAGTTGCACGTTCTTCTCGTCTCATTACTTTATATTGGCTGGGGAGTTAATCCCATTTTTATATTTATTTATTTTATGAAAGTATACATACCATAATACACAACCTGCCAATTTACGCAACAGTTTATCGGCAGTAGCTCTCGTGGACACAAACTAGAGTTAGATATGCACTTAATACTAATTTTTACACTTTGCTTATTATAAAGATATACCCGTATAATTGTATTTACTAAATAATGTATCTGAAAAAGATGCGAATACGTGTAGAGAATATGATATTAATAGGCTGTTGACATAGAAACCAAAGCAAAACGAAAGAGCAACAAGGCTTATAATTGCATAAACTTGTTAGTACCCTTACTAGATCAAGTATGTAAAATGATTTAAGGACAAGTAATAATTAATCATTTGGTACTAGTGGTACTTGTTTTAACAACCAAATATTTAATTTTTTTAAAGGCACCTCATTAATTTAATTGATATAAGTAAAAAGACTAAATGTTTGCTAAGTGGTAAATCACTCGCTCTGCCTATAATAATGTGTCCTAAGTCATCACACGACCGCACACAGGCCCTAAACATAACACTACGATTTTGCGGTTAAAACAGGCACCGCATATTTTTATACCGTGATAGTTAATAAAAAAACTAGCAAACATTATTACAACGAAGACTAAAATATATTTACGTTAAATATTAGACTTGAAAAATACTGATAACACGTATCAGGATGAACACAAAACTCGTTTCAGGTTAGACAATTTTTAAACGTCTGCGACAGATAGAATTAATTGTTGATAACTTGCCAAGGCGAACGAATTTCTTTTTGGATAAAAAAGTGTAGCTTCTAAACGCTGTTATGTGATGGCATTATTTTCATTATGAAAAAGATAATTATGGATACATATATTTCATGAAACCTAATTTGTTTTAAATGATTTTGACCTAATTTCTTTTGAAAAAGTTGAGTTAAACAGACTATTTTACGAAACATGTTTGCATAAGAAATGGTTTTATATTCGTTTTGCGTCCATGGTATTTCCTGCGACATAATATGCTGCTAAGGTACTAAAATGTAAGATATAATTTAATAATAATTTTAAAGTACTTAAACGCGATAATATTCGAATGAAAGAATAACTTTTTATGATACAGTATTCCAGTAACCATGAGAGAGAAAAAGATTTGTTTAATTTTCAAACTTTTTTATAACAAAATTTATATGACATTCGATACTTAAGTAACGGTTATTTATACACATTTAATGGGTGTTTAATATTTAAGTTCACAGAAAAGTAATTGCAATAAAAAAAATCATTCTATTTACTTAAAATGTGTCATAGACGACATTTAGATGCAATGAATACCTTAAAAGTTATTACAGACTTAAGATGCAGTGGCAGAAAGCGGGACGCATTTTCGTACGGAGAGCACGTTGTTACCTGCTTTTACTGTGTAAAACAGTTTTACGGTGTTAAAATTCGGATATATTTTTTTCGTCAAAATTTAAGTAATTTAGTACACTCATATAGGTAATATTCCTGTCTTGTTTTTTTAAAGATTTTAGATTCAGATCAAATATTTGATACAATCGGATTAACGTTTGGATAATTAAGGTATGCATACCATGACCTGACTCGATTAAATACAAACAATATACCTACGGTTTTACATTTAAGCCACTGAGGCAATTTATTAGTGATGATGAAGAAAATGGAAATTACATTAAATAATCGTGCAATAAAATGTTGAAAGAAATTAAATCCTATGTAGAGTTACAAACAACTGTTTCGATTTTTAACTGTCTTACAAATGAAGAAAACATGAAACAGTTCATGATTGTGTACTATAATGCCCTTTACCTAATTTATTATACACACAGTTGGTTGCGGTTACAGATGGTTTCCGCAATTTGAGTTTTGAAATCTAATTATCTGAAGTAGCCCATATATACAGAATACGTATACGTATTATTTCTAGCTTTCTCTGTAAAATACTTTAAGGATATATTCGTTTTAGTTTCAGGAAGAATACAATGTATTCTTCCTCACTCAAGTTTCATTAGCCAATTTTGATTGAACCTGACTAGCTCGAGTGACGGCGATATGGTAGATCCTATTTAAGGACCAGAAGCGAGGATGCGGTTCGAAGGACCATATGCGTAACCCGACTCGGACAACTTGGTAATGAAGCTGGATTGGTAAAAGGAAGGATAAATACTCGTCTGATGGCGGCACAGCAGCATTCTTCGGTGACGCGATTGGGGTTTGCGGTAAACTTAAAACTATTAGAACGGAGCAGTGGCCATTCGCGTCGCGTCGACTTTAAAATATGAAGCGTTGCGTAGGAACTCCCGAAGGCAATTGTCGACAGCGGCCGCCGACCGCGTCACGAAGTATACTCCTTTTATCCTCCTTTTTTCGCGAGATGAGCAAAATAAAAGGAAAAAGGAGGGCAGGCGAAAGAAACAGTATAGTAAGAAAGAGAAGAAAGATTATTGCGTAACCAATTTGCGGCTTTGTTAATCGTCATAGAAATGCGCGCGAACAATTGGTTAGAAAAAAAGTACTTAAGCTGTCCTGTGGCTTTCTAGTTTTTATATCTTTGGGATTCATTTTTAAAATTATTCTATCCCATGAAGTTGGCAAAGACCAACCACCCCGTCTATTAAAATTTGGATATTTAGAATAGAAATTAAAAAATTAAGAAAGTGGAAAGATTTTACAACTATACAATTTATCAAAAAATTATTAAAACAATGAGACTACATAACAGCTACTACTACTCAAAACCTCTAGGATCAAAGAAACTAGATAACATTCATATAAAAAAAATATACGCTTTGACTGCTATACGTATGTTTTCATCAACTTTATTTGTAAGCTAAACGTTTCATGATCAAATTTATTTTTAAAATAACAGAAGTACTTTAAAAAAATGTCAGTAGTTTTCTATATACGTAGATTTCATTCTAATGTAACACATCTATCACAAAACTTCATTTTTAGCTAACTGTATAGTAGTTTTAATTAGAAATAATTTTTATTTTTATGCAAAGCAAAATTGCAGCAAAATGCAATAAACGTATGTAACATTTTGCCCAGCACAAACGGAACCGAAAAAACTCTGTTTTATAATAAAACTCTACAAACGTCTTAATTTTAGCTAATATATATTTAATTATCTGATATAATTTAATCAGCTCCAACAAAAAAGACAAAAAGGCAAATTTTACAAACAATGGATTGAAACTCGTTGCGAAAAGGTTTGTAGTCAAAGCACGTATGTTCGCTAGAGATTTGCTGATGCAATTATGCCGCCCGTTGGACCGGAAACTGAATACTTCTGCGAACAATAGCTCTTTTACCTGTAAAATTTATAAAAATATATAGAATTAAAATAGTGTAGATCAGATAAATCTTCGCCAACTTGTATGTTCTTGTATTTCATTCTATTTAGCAAGGACGTTAAAGTTATATTACTTGTTTTGATAATATTGATTTCAAATCCACTTTTTTCGGATTTTGTAGCAATTGTTATATGTACATACGGTACTCCTTTTGTTTCAGTCTCTTTTGACCATATATGATTACGGAAGTCTATGCTGGGATATACCTGTATCTCAAACTAATTTTAAATTATTCAACTTAGAAATCTCTAGTTTTGAGCATAATTTTAGACAAA
>JAGSMT010001510.1:0-11253 GCA_029286875.1 Lamproptera curius
CGATTAAAATGTGAACAATGTGATAAAACTTTCTAAACAGAACACGATGCAACCCCATATGGATTGATTAAACACTGTAATAAAATGATCTAAGTTTAGTGTTCGTTTTTGAGATTTATTAAAGGAATTGTCAAAGTAAATTAAACATGAATAGATTTTCATTGAAACAATAAATAATGGTTAATATGAAAGTGTTATGACTTCGAGAACACCACAACTTTGACATAAAAAGGCTGAATTTGTTGTAAAATTACATTGTGATCTGTACTGTCGGCGAGGCAAGTTGTTTTGTGGGTACCTCCTAATTTCTCATTACTTTAGAATTGTGATAAGTGTTTAATAACTATAATTTGAAGTGCTAGTCTATTTGTTTTATTATAGAATTCAATATCAGGTGTTTAGTTTCATTGATTACCGATGAGTGTCCCTGTTGTAGAGATAAGTGTCGTCTGTCCGGCTAGCATCTTTATATATATAGAATTAACTCCTAGCCACTCTATTAAAATTATCATCAATCTGATAAAAATATAAAAAAAACATATTCGTGTAAAGATTTTTATTATATTTTTTAACCTGCCAACAAAGGCAGACGAGCACTCGGGCCGCCTGATGGAAAGTGGTCATCAAGGCCCAAACCAGTGGTACCAAAACACAGAGACAGGGTGTTAAGTCTCGTTTACCCGGTAAATACGCTAGCTAAGGTGCCCTTCAAACGCAACAAAGTAGTACTTAACACACCTATCGCTTTGCGGCTTAAATGGGCACCGCGGCGGTAACGCTCCAGACGAAATATTTTTTCAAAAGAATGGTTAGAAAATGACTATTGTTAACAACCAAGACAGAAGATAGATGAAATTTATTATATATTTAGTGATTGTATTCAATTATTCAAACCGGTTAATATTGTCATTGTAATATTCAAAGGTTATTCATTGTTATTATTTTTGATTACATCTAGTTTTAAATAGATTTATAGAATAAATGTAAAATTTACATATTGTAAATGGATTATTACAGAATTTTATAAAAATGTGGGTAGATTAATATTAAAGAGAGACGAGTCTAGAGTTGTCGTTAGTCGAGAGTTGGTATTCTGCATTTGATATTCCATACGTCGTTATACTGTTAGTATAATGAAGTGTTACTGATAATAGTACTTTAGTAATAATACAAGCCCCGGCTCCCGAGTTTCTTCCGCCATCATCACTTTTAACACTATCTTTTAATCTTTTTGAATTTAAAATTGTCGCTTCGTTTCTAAGATGTTTTTGTTGTTTAAACTTTATAAGTATGTCATCAGATTTACACATTGTGTTGCGACTAAATAAATGCACTATGCCAGATGAGGTAAAGAGTGAAATTGGATAGGATGGAACAGAAGCTGAATAAGGGCTTAAGTGTATTGCATTTGAGCATCCGATAGGATAGCTTTAGCATCTCCACAATTGCAATTTGAAACAAAATTCATAATGTACGTGGATATAAAATGGCAACAATTCAAGAACTGTAAAAGAACTTTAACATTACGTTTTTATTGCAGTTCATTTCTCTATTATTAATTCTGACGAAGCCCAGAGTAAGCGGCCAAACATACAATTATTTCCTCTTTCTAAGTTGGTGTAGATAGATTGTATTGTGGAGGTTTCATTGAAATTAAGGGATTTACATATTTCTTTATAACATAATCAATAGAAACCGATGTATTTCATAGGAGTGATTTGTTTTGGCTCCATATAAAATTTTAACGAACACTGGCCAAGTCGTAAAACATGTTTTTACTAGCGTCTCCAATTTCTTTTTCGTTTTTCCGAAAACAAGAAATTCTCACACTTTACAGTTATCCTATCTCATGACGGTCGATCTTTTATCGAAATCATACAAATGAATTGATATTAACTTTACATGAACTATGCTTAAAAGAATGTCTCTGTGGCCTAGAGGTATTGGTTATTTCTTTATGAACCACAGGCTGAGGTTTCTAATAGTACAGCAAATGGTGCATTATCATTGTTTTGGATCGGTAAGAACAATATGCGACCATCACAAAATTATCTGAAAAACAAGATGATCTATGTGTCGGATGGTCAATTAAAAGTAGGTCCTGGTGGTCAAGACTATATTTGGTGTCGTAATAAATGTTGGTGCCTTCAAATATACTGGAAACAAATTGTCTGTCAAATGCAGTTAACATTTTAGGTTTTGGTGGACAGGTAATAAAAATATCATGCAGTTTGCTTTATAATATCGTACGATATTTTATGTTTTCCTTACATATTTATAAATCGTTAATAGAAAGCAATATGGCAATAGTATTGCATTTGTTTCTGGCAGTTATTTGCCATAACCTGTCATCATCATCATCAACAGCCTGTGTTAGTCCACTGCTGACAATAGGCCTCTCCTCATTATGTCTTCGCCATTAGGGGATTTTGGACCGTATCCCACCACGCTGGTCCAATGCGGGTAGGTGGGTGGACCGACTTTCTACATGCCCATCCGACAGCATGAATCATCTTACTTTTCAGACAATTTGGTGATCGGCCTAAATTGCCCTGACAAACTAGGAAACAACAATGAAAATTTGTTGAGGCCTCGCAGAATTCGAACCCACGACCTCTGGTTTCTAAATCACACGCCTATACCACTAGGCTACGGAGGCAGTCATAACCTGTCATTCAACAATATTTTATGCGACGGTATATGAAAAATATTCATGATACATTTTCATATAAACATGTCGTACACAAGCCTGAATGCCAAGTGCATATTCTTAGGTGATACACGTCAAAATTTCCATATATATGGTTGTACGTATATTTATGTATATGATGATATGTTTTTATTACAAAATAATGAGTAAATCAACATGTTGCTTACTTCTTTTCGTTTGTACGTGAAATAACTTTCACATGCTTAATGCTCGTCTTGACAATTACGATATTTTGTGATTCCTTCCAAGTTTTCAAACCAAAAGTATTGAAATAATTTCTTATGCTCAATTTTGTTAATAATTATGATTCTGAATATTTATGTGCCTTTCTCTTGTAAATCATCATAACTTATATATTTTTCTCCTTTTTCTACAAGTACTTTTAATTATATTATTCCAAATGGTGTACATATCAGTTACTTAGCCTTTTCTTGCACTTAATATTTCTGATCACCTTTAAATATATACGCTGTTAGTAAGTCTACAAGATAAATAATATGTTCAATCAGGGTCCATTTCCGTTCAGGCTATTTATAGTCGTTGAAGAAAAATATTGCATGTCTGATTGTAGTGTTTCAGAAACAGCAGACAATTGTCGTGATAGCAGGTTAATTTTAAATGTTTTTCTATTCATCATCATCAGCCGGTGATAGTCCACTGCTGGACAAGGCCTCCCAATCACGCCCTTCCATTAGGGTGGTTTTGGACCGTAACCCAGCCACGCTGGTCCTATGTGGGTTGATGGGTGCTTTTTCATTCTATTATATAATACATTTTACTGGATGTCATGTTGCTCATTTAATGTATATATTGTGTCATTTAATATTGTGAGAGTCACGTATCGCTCTCTCTTATTAAATTAGGCCCAAGTTCCAGTTCGTTTGGGCTCTTAATTCAGTCGGAAGTAGGTTATAAGTAATGTATTTCCGTTTAATGCACGTCGTGTTCAGCTTCCAGTCTTATTTTTATTCAGTTTTATTAAAATAATAATGTAATCAAAACGCTGAAAATCATAAAAGATACTTTTACAATTAATGGCTTCCTATCATATTAAATTAAATTTACTTTTATTCGATATATGTTCTTAATTCAGTTAGGCTCTATTGAACACTTATGAACTTAAGTCTACCACCGGTTAGGATGTTTTGTCCCGTCCAAGAAGAACCGACAAGAAAGTTAATCTAATCAATACATAACAAACATCTATATTATACAGTTTAAGCAGTTGCCAGGGCTGGTGCAGGGCTTATAGTGTAATCTCTTACAGAATAATAGGTTTTTATCAATATACCTTTAAAATATTTCGAAAGTCAGCAGTCAAATAACAACACCTCAATGACGTTGGCTTTCGCGAAATGTATATATATATATTTTTTACTGCCAACGCTGACAGACAAGCTATTCTTGGCCACCTGATAAAAGTGTTACGAGAGATATAGAATATTACGTATCGATTTTCTAATAAATGCGCAGTATACGATGTCCTTTAAACAGGAACACTGTAGTGTTTTACACACTTTTCTTTGCGGCAGAAAAAGGCACCGCGTTTGTTCCGCCCCAGACGGCAGCTAGTCTTGTTGTATAATGTAGAGTATGATGTTTTTAGATATTTTTAAAACTAGACAATGGATATGACTCTAGTATTGTTTATCTGTATTTTTTTTAACGTAAAACTGAACAGATAATCATTTAAACTCCTGACTGGGTGTAAATAACGCAATTCTTGCGTCAATGCTTACTATACCACACGTGTAAGCGTGAGCTCCGCTATAAATATTAGGAAAATTGTTTAAAAACAACTTTATTGTGCTACAGACTATTACGTTTAATCAACGCTTAACCAACGCTTAATCTCGTAACGGACACGGTATCGGTCGTCCACGAGTGCTTACTCCTGACTGGGTGTAAATCCGTCAATGACGCGAATCTTGTGTCATTATTTATTATACGTCAATTAGAATCCACCCTTCCGTGGGGATTGTAATTGACGACACGTGTAAATTGTTTTGTAACGTAATTGACGTAAAATTGTTTAAAAACAACTTTCCTAAAATTAAATGTGTTGGATATTATCACAATGTACACGATTCAAATAATATTATCAGTGGGAAAGTTTGTAAGTGAGGTTGGTATATTTGTTACAACTTTAATCTTTTCAAAACGGTAACTTTAACACCGCAATAACTTATTTAAAATGATCTCTGACGTGATCTGATATTTTATACAGGCTAGTGAAACTGCGCATTGGCTGTTATTAATGTGAGCCAATTATTTTAAAATTGTAAAAAAGCTTATATATTACTTCACGGTTTATTTTAAATAATTGAAACACAGCATAAGACGCCACAAATCAGCTCGCTGCCATGAATCAAAAGATGTTATATCTCGTTCACCTAGGAATTGCTGGCTGTGATGCCCTTTAAACCAGAAGACCGAATTTATACTTACTAATTTGTGGAAATTAGCCACAGTCATTTCCCAAATGGTTCCTTGTGAAGTTATAGCTATCTTTGGCTTCCTTACCCTCTTTCCAGAAACAGTTGCTAAGTGTAAGAAACTAAGTGTAAGAAACATATTAATTTCTTTAAGAGGGATGGTAATAAGGGATAGAAGGGCTAATTATTAAATATCATAGTACCAAGGTCTCTGTAACTAACAGGTCAAACCAAATCGCAAGTTTATAGAAAATTTATCAGTTACTTCTAAAAGTGTCATCATTATCAGCCCGTACTCGCTTCCAACTTGAACCGTCTACTGTACGGCGATCGGCAGCTCACTTAACGACCGACACTGTTTTTTTCTTACCGTGTAAAAATGCCTATGCATACCCGTCCTCGGGGGGGTTAAGACGGGTTATTTTTTCTTGGCCCTTTAGAGATGGGGTCGCAGGAACTCTTTGGCAGTCTTGCGGGAACCTAGCTGCTGCTGCCAAAGACTACGGCGATCTGCCTTCCTCGGGCCACGTCGAAACTAACGCGCCTTTCATTTTGGCTCTTTACATAGGTAAAAGACTCCTCCGAATCTGTTACTAAGGGGCCTGGAGGTCCCAGCGCCCTAGATGTTGGGCTCCGCCGCTAGCCTCTACTTTCTCTTAGCTTCCCCTCAGCTGAGCAGAGCGCAGGTACTGAGCCCCACCGCTATGACAAAGCCAGAACTTGTTTGGCAGGCTTCGACCAATACTCCGTCTATCCTAAGGCGACCTCCATTCCAAAACATTAATGAGCCATCGGCTATCCGTTCTTCTGACTATAAAGGGTATTGTTTTAATGTAATGGTATATCTCATTAGAGCAAGAATGGATTTATTGATTAGTTTATGGTTTGGTGTCGTTGTTCCGTTCAATAAAGCCTTATTTATTTAGCTTTATTTCAATAAAAATATATTGAGTAAGTTTATTGACAACCATCCGCAGCAAAATATTTGGATCATCTTTTTCCGCAATCAATGAGGAGCTCATGCAATACACTCGACCCACGTCAATGTCAGTTTGGCAATATCTCTCGAAGTATTAACCTATTCATAAATATGGAATTGATAAAGCAACAGGTTGCGACTTGTTCTCGTTCTTATTCCATGATTTTCATTTAAAACGTGTTTGGATTAGTTCTACGGTAAGTAATTGCGTTAATTATTTTACTCCTTAAGGTAGTACGATTAACATTCTAAAAAGCCTATTATTATGTAAAAAACTACATTGACGACCAAGATGTTTTAATGTTAATGCCTAAACTGGTAAATCCTTTGACAACTTCTTGAATTATGTAGTATAGACGGTTGTAATGTATTGACCAATAGTTAAAAAAGAAATAAAACGACAGGTCTACGACATTTAACAGCTTTATAAAAACAAGTAACGACAACGCCGCTAACCTTCGACTATAAGCTGCTATGTTATGTTTTTATGATTGACGTTACAGGACAATTTTAAGCTCACCATACTTTTAACTAAGTAAAAATTGTAAGTATTAATAAAATATTATATAAGTCGAGTATATCAAACTTTAATGAATATACTTTTTTTGTACCAAACGCACGTATTTTCTGCATGTGAGGCTGAATTTTTGTTGCCCATTTTTAAAAAAAATTGTAGATCATCGTGTTTCCTTTCATTTAATGAAAATATAAAACCTGTACGTGATATTTAATGCATTCTAACATTTTATGCAAATTTTATTCATTTAAAAAAATTTGTGATTGTTATTTTTATGATCTTTATCTTTGAAATTACTGATCTGTAGCATAAAATACCCAATCCAATATTTTACATCCAGTATAAAACAGAGGCTATTTTTTTTTTTACATTTTTATATAATACCATGAATGTTTAATAATATCACAAATCGCGAGCAACAGTTTGTATCGAATAAAATAACTCCCATTTAAAATTAAAATTTTGAATGCAAATTTTACTATAGACTGTAACTTATTATTAGGTCAAAACCTGTACAATTTCTGTTATCATACCTGGCCGTTTCAAACAAACAACATTTCGACCGACTATACCTTTGAAATTCAAAATAATTTGTTTTAAAAACCTAAATTCACTTTATAAATTCAGTCTTTTGTTAATTTCTCAGCTATTCAAACAAACCATTTTGTAATGTAAAGAAATAAATATTTCTTTGCATTCGAAAATGTTTTGCATATGCAGAGTAAATGCTTATACAAAGAAAGCTCTTCAGTGAAATCTTTTCCACACACAGAAATTTCATTCAAAATTATAAACACAAATATATATAGAAATTATATGCATTATAATCACTAAGGAATTTGAATTTATAATGAAGTTAGCTTTGCAGTAGAGCATACAATAGAACAACTCATCTCAGTTGGATGTTAGCTTGTGGTTAGTTCATCAACCATTCCTCCAGAATTCTATGATGAATATTGTTATGATGAAGTAAATTTCCCTCTCTTGTGGCCAAAACTGTTTTAAGTCCATGTTCGCGTTTGCTGTTGAAGTAATCATGTTATAGAAAATTTCGCAGAACTGCTTGACGTAGTGGTTGAGAATACTGACTGTTGCACAAGAGGGAGTGAGTTCAATTCATATTGCAACAAAAAAATTGTATAATGAACTAGAGCTTTTTTTAAAAAGTTTGTGTATTTACGAGTCTTGTCTTATTCTATATTGCAAACTTTACTTAGTTTAAATTAGATGGTGTGATGTAATCAGTTTTGTAATATGTTTTTGTCTTTAACTCACAATTAACCTCAAAACATGAGCCAAACAGGATTTCGCATCGTACTCATTCAAATAAATTGTTGTCATATGTATAGTGTTCCGAGTTATGAATTATCACATTAAAAAATTACTAATAACAATAGCAATGCAAACGATGCACTTAATTGCTTTAGGTTAAATTGGTAACTAATTTTATAAGTAATTCAAAAAGGTTCCAGTTTGGAGTTGTATGCAATAGTTCTAATCTAAAATAAAAAGAAAAGGCGACCAGAGTCTTATTAGAATATAGACTAACTACACAGTATTATTATTAAGGTACAAGTTAACGTGCAAACACGTTAACTTCACCTTCCTTCACTCTCTTAATCCGATCGGATGAATCACCGACACAACCGAAGAGAGACAATACGCAGAAACGTCTGTTTATTTGCCCCTGACGCTTAGGATAAACTTCAGGTGCCGTAACCAACTGGATTACAAATAAAACTGTTCAGCCCCTACAGTATTCAGAACCCACTAGCTCCGTTTAAAAGGCACAAACCTATACGGAGGCAGTTAGCATAGTACTAAGATAGAAACTGACATAGTAACTATGGTTTTATGTTCACACATATTATTATACATAAAATACTTTCTATAAAATATTGCATTTTTATAAGATAAGTAAAGAGTACAGAGGTTGTTTGTGTCACAATAATGTTCTTCAATGATTACCCTGCGATATATTACTAACAGACAGAACAGTGACGTCATTAACGGAGAAAACGTTATACAAATCCTTGACAAAATTTTATATATATATGCAAGTCAAGTTTGCGAAAATCATCAAAAAGTAATTTGCATTGATACCCCAGCTAAAGCACTTCGTAAAAGATTTCTTGTTATCTAAATCGTTTCTTTTTGGAAGGAGGTAAAGTTTTGTTTCAACTTCTAATGAACCGCGTTTTTAAAGTACATTATATGTATGTAAAATAAACTATTATAGTATATAAAATCACGGGCAGACTGCCCGTGATCATGAGATGCTAAAAGAATCCGAAACGTCGGGAATAAATATATTTAAGTAACACTGAAAAATCCGTAAATAAGTGGATTTGATATGTATAATCGCGAAATAAAAAAATAATTATTATAGTATATTTATCGGGTAATCACGTTGAGTATTTTTTGAGAAACGGCGTACTAACAAATAATTAAAAGGCTTTTATCTGATTATCACTTGAATTATGTATAATCCATAAAAAAGCTGCCCGCTGAATAGTTATATATCATGGATAATATTTTATTTGTTCAAATCATTTAATAATTCGTTGTATCAAGCCGACCCACATAACTGTCACGGTGGAAATAACTGTCCGAATGCTAACTTAATTTTCACTATGAAACAGTGTCAAATAACTTTTCCTAAACTTCAATTGAACTTCATTTGAAATAAAGCTTTTTTACCTGGCTTACAGTGGTTTAATTATAACAAAACTATACGTTTTGTTATACTCCATGTGAACAGTAGTTAGTACAAGACTTCCATGTTTATAATTTAGTATAGTAAAGGATTTCAAACTATTGCATTTCCAAGTCCCAATTTTTTTATATATCAAATTTTAATATAACATTATTCAACATGGAAGCATTAGAAAAGTAAAAAGTACGCCTCAGACCTGAGAAGCATAGCTAAAAGAAACTCAGCGGGAATATAAAACTAAAAATTATTAAATCTTTATGCGTAGTTTTTTAAGTACTAAATGTTGTTAACCGTTACAAATTGGATTACGTATCGAACGAAGAAAGGTCATGCGAACTGTGTCGTATTAGAACTATAGCGATTGGTCTGATGTTTTTATATTTCTTTTCGTTGGCTGTTAGGTTTATCTGATATTACCAAAATTAAATATGTGTGCAAGAACCTAAAATTTTTGTAGAACTCATCTGCCTAAAATTAAACGTTCTTGCAATGAATTGCACATGTTATTACAACATAACTACTTACTTTTCTAAATTTAATGATTTGTGGGCTATGAGAAAGAATGAAGATTATCGACATGTCGAGGAATTGAAAGGTCTTTATAGTGCTGCGTTTATGTCCGATTTGATTCCGGGGGGTCAGAACGGATTGGTCAATCCTATTGCATCGAGAAGTGAGACATATCGATCATTATACTTTTCAGAAAATTGGGTGATCATACAAAGATACCCACGTAGTATAAAGTTGTCTGACCTGCCGATTCGAACTTTCGACCTTAGGCTTGTATATTAGGCCAACTCCACTCATTTTAGAAGCACAGAAGTAAGTAGGAAGTAGGGAAGAGAATTGGTGTCGTCGATCTCTAATCTTTCTCCTGCGGAATCGGTGCTAGCGGTGGAGCCTAACACCGAGGCCGCCGCTGGGGGCTAGTAGTCTTGTCCCTGCGTGGGCTGAGATCTCCTGACTCACATGCCCCCTAAGTAACAGATTTGGGGGAGTCTGTTACGACGTTAGGGGCCAAGACGAAGGGTGCGTTCGTTCCGACGCGCCCAGAGTTGCAGATGGCTGAAGGGCCTAGATGGGGCTGCTTTGGCGGCTAGTGTTGGTGGGATTACAGAAAAGTCCCATGGAGCTTCTGTGACCCTGTCTCTAAGGCGCCAAGAAGCAACAACGTGGTGTTTTTAGTCGTTGTGAGTCCCACACAGCCCGTCTTTGCCCCCGCGAGGATATGCGTAGACATAAAGTCAAAAAAAGGAACGTCGACTCCACAGTAAAAAAGGAACGTCGGCTTTAGGGGTTAGTGATCCTGACTGTTAAGCCTAATTAAGAGGTTTAGAAGGAACATTTTCGTATAATGAACGTACGTGAGTTTTTCTCGTGTCTCAGTTTTTTTTATATATTGTATATTTTTTTCCAACTGTACATCAACAACATCATTTATCAGTCATATAGTTTCCATAGAATAAGCTTTGCTTAGTTTAGGAGATGGTGACGTTTTGTTATTTGATCAAACCTATAAAGTCTGAATTATAAATGTACAACTTTGAAAATGGTAAAGATGTAGGAATGAAATGTCTAAAATTTTGTGACAAAACACGATTTTATTCGACCTTTCATTTAGTACGTGATCCGATTTCGAAAGATTAACGATATTCGATAATTGAGGAACTACAGCATTATAAATTAAATAATATTAAGTATACTATAAAATAATAGTTTACTGGATTTGTGAAACACGGGCAACATACACTTTGCGAAAAGCTACGCGTACTGATCTATAAAATATATCGTAAAACATACTCGCATTACCGATCCCTACTGAGTCAAAGGATAGTGACCTGAGTATGATGAACTTATTTTGATGAGAAAACAATTTAAATTATTATCACGACTACT
>JAGSMT010001511.1:0-44448 GCA_029286875.1 Lamproptera curius
TTAACAAAGTTTTAAAACCACTTCGCTTCGTTTCCTGCGCCCACTGGGCAAGGCCCCCTTGCGCCAAAGGGTAGATCCGCCACCGATCCACCCCTCCCAAAATTTTCAAGGTCACCCATCTGGGGGGGTGTCCACATAGATCCAGTTGGGAGGTCCCGGAACCTTTTCTTCCCAACCCATGATCTCCGGAGCAAGGGGGGCCCCATTACTTCAGTTGGTTTTTGGGGGCTGTCCCATGGTTCTTCTGGGATGGCTGGTGCATTTTCCCAGCAGAGAAATACGGGAGAAGCCCGGCCCAAGCTCGCTGAGGACTTGGAGCTTCCCATAGGCCTGGTGAAGGACCATGTCCGCCTATAAATCCAAAACATTGGTCAAAGACCTTAGTCTTCAGGATTGAGGTAAAGGAGGTTGCGGGGCTTCCCGAACGCGCCATCCGATGGATTCGCGATGGATCCGGCATCAAGTTGACTCACCCAATCGGACATTTTCCCGGAAATCGCACAACTGAGAACAGCATCCAACAACCACCGGAGGCATGATAAACCGTTAGACATAATTTCGGGTCTTTCCAGTTCATCCTAAGGCCCACGTGTTAGAGACCCGGAGGGCCCTACAAGCATTTATCCCAGGACCCCAGCGACTTTCGTCGGAAAACGGGGGGTTACACCCCGCCGGATGCTTATACCCGTCCTTTCCAACTAAGTTTAAATGCCCAGAGGGGGGGTTTCCGGGGAATAACATCACCCCGTCTTTTCACCCGCAAAAGGCTTCAAAGAGATTTCTGGACGGACATCGGGTTTCTGATAAACACCAGAACTCGATATTCACCCGGGAACGCCGGGCCCGCACGCCCAAATTTCGACAGAGTAATTTTTCCGTCCAAAAGAGCATGGCAGTTATATTTCCCCCTGAAACCCGCCGCAGGTAAATAGGGTTATGGTACCGTTTTGAAATCCAGTTTTCTGAAGTCGTCAGTCTGGAAGGAGACGAAAGATGACTTGGCAGGCAAAGGCCCAAAAGGGCCCTTTTTCCGTTTCACCTTTCAAAAAAAGCACCACCCAAACCTCTGGGCGGACAAAAAGGTTTGGTTCTGGGCCTGGTTTCATCCCTGCAATTTTGGGGCCGGGACTGACTTCCGGGAATTTTGAGGGGATGTTTTCTGTCACCGCTTCAGTAAGCGGTTCCGAACATGAAGTTGTTCATAGAATTTGACCATAAAACTTGGTCACTGGAGATGACCCCCACGATCGGTCTTCAAAGGCTGGTTTGCCCAACAATTCTATAAGACTTTTAAACCTTTGGTTCCGTTCAATCGCCCCTTTACGACAAAGATGCGGTCGCCGCAACACTTGGAGATCTGTCATTTAGCTGTAGAAGACATTGGTAAAGACCAGCCACTTCCGTCTTGGCCTAAGGGTTCAATGGATCAGAGAGTTTTTGCCCCGATTTGTGGGCCTTGTGAACCCAGACCCACAAGGACAGTTTCACGAGCTTAGCGTTAATTTTTGTCCACAGGTTAAAATATTCAGGCATTGAAGAGCATATGCCTGAGTGCTGAAAGCTTTCGGTATTTAGGATATGGGCATCGACGGATTTAGCGTGGACTTTATCAGATTTCAGTGACCCTTCCCGTTTCCGATGTTAAAAGATTTAAAGTGTTTGATAAGTTTTATGATCACCGCCGGTTTTAAATCCCTCAGACTACAGAAACATCAGTTTAAAATAATTATGCTTGTTCGTCATAATAAAGTCAATCTCGTTTTTTGACGGAACCATCGGGCTGATCCAGGGTCCACTTCCTGCGGGGTTGCTTTTAAAGAAAGAATTACATCATAAAAGAGTCCTTCTTTTCCATGAAGTCACAGTAGTTGCCCCTTGGGTCTCTGTTGTTGCCCTACCCAAACGCCTACTTGCAGCCTATAGTCTTGTCTTTTGCCCAGCTTTGCGTTAAAGTCCCCATCAGCACCATATGGCTGAGTTTTAGGAGGAATGTATGGCTTCCAGAGATGTCCTCATACATTGCCTCCACCTCATTAATGGAGGCGATGTTATAGTGCCCAGTATGACCTTCAAAGGAATACTGCTTCTGATATTCTGAGTATAAGGTAAGCAAACTTTTGACGAATTACCTTCGATTTTAACAATGTTGCTAATGAGACTGCGATGATAACCCGACACCTCCTTGACAGTTAGTCGCCTCAGGTGATAAAACAAGCTGCCGGATCTGTTGACTATTGCATCCTCCCCTGTCTTCGGACCCCTGACAATCCCATTATATCCCATCGCAACTTGTTTACCTCTTCCAGCTCCATATTCTCGTCGGTCCTCAGCCGTCCGTGTGTTGTGGTTACAGGTCCAGTCGTCAGCAGGCTGAATCCCACCTGGGACTTAGCACCCCTGCCCCTGCTGTTACCATGACCGCTACCGTAGCCAGGAATAGTAGAGTTGCTGGGGACTGGGGCCGTAAGCATCACTGACACACTTCATTGGGGAAGTTTCGCCATAGTTGCCACGCCTGGCAAGCGGGTTATAACCGTGCAGTCATTTCCAGATCCTTTTGCACCTTCAACGCTAAGGCCCATTGATGGTCCTGGATTTTAGGATCTGAAAGCAGAGATGGTTATCCCGCCATCTGCTCTGTCGCCACCGAATAGATGTGCAGTAGCAGCTTTTATCCTGCAGTCGCCTCTACGATACCCAAGTGAAGGGAGTACAACTTGGCGCAGCCCTCATTAGCCACTGCCATGTCTTTTGGTTGTTCATATATTCATTTACTTGCATTAAAAATCATATAGGATAAAAGTATCTTTGTTGCTTAAAAACAGCAGGAAACTATAGTATATAATTTCGTGATGTGCGGATCTAGGTAAATGTTACGGTATTATCATATACCAGGCCAATATACTTCCACGGTATCAAATTTTGAATTACATCATATCAAGCAAGAAAATATTAACATTGTTGCCGAATGTGTTAACATTACTACATCGCCTGAACATCTGCTGCCATTAATATACGTACCTGATTTTCAAACCCAACAGTTTAAATTTGACGGTATGTTTGTTATTCCAAGTGACCAGCTAAAAGGTCACAGTAATTACGACATTGAGACAAGTAAACAACTTAGTATTGAATTACTAGAATATTTTTGCGTCACAGTGTGCTAATTACGTTATTATATTCTTTCTTTTACATAAATTTGTCGTCACACTAATGGTATCCAGCGGCATTTAATAAATAAATCAAATTACAAAATCGCCATATACCTAAGCACTGTTGTATTGAGGTAAACTGTTGTTTCATAACTACCCACATCAACGAAATGGCACCATTTGACCCTACAGCCACTGCAATTTCGAGTCGTCCTGTAATAACGTCACAATTTTATTTCGTTTGAAGACATTTCCATAAAGAGCCAGATCCATCCACCTTTAAATTCCATGTCCCATCAACCATGGGCCTCAGTCAACCTGGCTGTACCTCTCAGGATCCCAGCACGCGGGGAAAGAAGCACACAAACAGAGCCATGGTCTCTAGGGCCTCGAGCAAGCAATAAATAAAGAGTTAAAGCAATTTGTACATTGCCAAAGCGTGTATTAAATTCCATCCCTAGACTCAACCTAGATATGAAACAACCAGACAATAAATAGAAGAGGATGAACGTTGATATATGCAAAATATTTATTTTTCAGATGGGCAATAAGAAGTACGTGAATGGTACAAAGCCTGGGGTAAGCAGGCATGCATGTAATCAGTAGTACCACAGGTGAAGGTCATCCTTAGGTTCTAGTTAATAAGATCAATCTATTCATTTAATTCTTCAGTAAAGCCTTTTGAAATCATTTTCATGTTCCATTATTCACATTCCAAAACTTTACTGAGTTTATAAAAGAAAACAAGGTGTGAAATATTTATTATTGGGCTAATAAACTTTAATTTTATCTTTTTCATATTTAGTAAGGCAGTTTTAAACATTCAAAAAGTGATTTGACTATTCCCTCATGAAACCAAATGTAATATAAAACTAAGTTTCTGTCTTTCTTGTTCGTGTAAAACAGTTCTTGTTTTAAAATGAGCCGTTAAATGTTATTATCCTTTTGACAAGGCTTGTTAGCATGCAAAGTTCAGAAGGGAGCATGTTCAACATAACCATTTAACTCTGAAACTGCAAAAATTTTATATGTAAATGCATCTAGCACATAAATGGAAGAACAATAAATTTCTCAAAATCATAACCTGAATGTTACATGTTTCTTCATCTCTTTGAGAAGTTTTCTGTATTACATTTATAGTACCGCCTTAGTGGTGCTCGAGGTATTGAGCCTTGCCTTACTAACAGATGTTCGAGATTTGAGTCCTGGGTGTCCAACCTTTGTTGTTACGTCGTAGCTTGAGGCAAAACTTATTACCAGATGCATTTGCATCAGGGCCATGAAGTTTCAGCGATACGTCGAACGACGGCTTTTTTTCTAATTCTAAATAGCTCGGGTCAAAATACAAAAGTAATGAAGGACGCCGGGCGTCGAAACCATACCGGACCAATTAATAAAACATTCTTCGGCAACCTCAATGCTACAGGGTTCTTTAAAAAACGTTGCCTGCCGGCGCTGTTGCGGTGTTTCTCGTGCATATTCTGCAGCCATTAGTATTTCGCTGCAAATTCAGCCAAAGCACCTGTATCACCGTGATGTGCGTTTTATAGACCGGGCGTATCACTTACCATCAGTGAATGTCCTGTTCCCATTCCACGTTTAACGAACAATTATGGGAAAATCTTTAAATATCAGATAAGAAGTCGGCAATGATGGCTGGTGTTCTATTATGCGGTGCAAGAACAAAACAACCGTATGGGTTTTTGTTTTCACAGACAGTCTCAAACATACAAATCTTCCATCTTTATAATATTAGTATAGATAAATAAGTTACCTTGTTGATCCGCGCCTGATTAACCAAGTCTTGGTCTTCGCAGTCGGCAAGGAAGTGCATTATCGGGTCTCTTTTCATTAATTTTAGATGTAGTTTACAGATTTCCTGTTAAAAATATTGGTATACGTCATACACAACAAGCATATGCGATTCAATTAAAACAACTAGTGTAACGTAAACAAAGATATACGATAATACATGTAAAATAATAACAACCGGGTAAAAAATATTTTCTTGTTCCACCATACGCAGTACGTGCTGCGTGCGTTGTGAATAATATATTTTCAGTCCTGTGGAGTAATGGCACTCTTCACGTTATTGATACCGTCGTAGCTGACAATGCCACAAGATTTATAAACCTGTATACCTTAAGTTTATGCTGGTTTTTTCTTCTGACAGGAATTAAAGAGCGGTATCTATCTGTTTATTGATCCTTCGTGCAATGTTACGCAGTTAGTACAGGCTGAACTAAACAACTATTTGGATTATGGCCACTTTAAATAATCCAGACACGTCACTAAAAACTTGCTTTATACAAAAAACAATTAACAAGTTTTCAAACAAAAATAGCTTACGCCGCATAATAGTACGTCTTGCAAGATAACAAATTGATGTTCTGACAACGCTTATGCTGTTTGCAGTTTTGCCTCGCATCCAAATCGTACCGCTGCATTCGTCACATCATTAGAACGATATTAATAATACGGCTAGGCAATATAGAGTGATCACTTTTACAAAGAACCGTTTGGGGTATCAAGTGGCTTCACTTATTTCGCTGCAAACCAGGCCGTAAACATTACTGTCTCTGCCTGGTTACACCGTTAATGAATACATACTGCAAACGGCAGCAACATACCGCTGTTCGTGGTGAGCGGGTTTTATGTGTCTGGTGATTGCCTCTGTCGATAGACTACGTTGCATCAGTTGTTTAATTTATATACAATTTTTCTCAAATGGATTTTTTTCCACCATCTGACGGATTCTTCTTTTGCAAAGGATGTCACATAAATTTTAGTCAAGCTTTGTTCCACAAAACGTGTGAACAAATACCCAGACGCTGTCAACAAAGCCACATGTTCTTGCTTTTAAAAACTAGAAGACAAACCTATGATAAACCAATAACACCCAATCCTAATCTTAAGGGATATGTTTGGCTTACACATCAAAATCTGTGTTAGGGTTGAATGAAGCCCAATAGTTATAGCTAAATCGTGTGAAATGTATAATCACTAAATTTGCAAGCCAGTCTCAACAGTCAAGATTATCAATATTCTCTCACTGATGTCTTTTCTTTTTTGCGGGAATTTTTGCGACTCCTTAAAACAGTAAACAGAAGTTTTCCCCAAAAAATAAGTCCCATATATATTGCTGTCTACCTGAAAACAAATAATTTATTACATGTATATACTTCCACAAAGTTTCAGTTTTGCATGAGACTTTCTCACTATTGGGAGTATTTCTTATTCGAAATATCACCGGACATTTTATTACGACGTGAAATAATAGTAGAATTCATTGTGGAACTGTATAGAGATAACATATCATGACATCAATGTATATATCTTTATTTTTTTGTTTTTTAGTTATTGATTTTTTCATCATGGACATATATGTATACAGTTTTTATTTTTAAGAGCCCTGTTTTCAAAACGTTATTAATATGGAAAACACACAATACAATCATAGTTTGTTTGACTTCTTAATACAAGTATCTTCTAACTTGATCAGGCAAACGAGGTAAAAAGTAATAAAGTTTTAGTGGTTTTTTCTATAACTAACTCTTTACCTGCACATAGTTTGAATATGAAATGACTAGGCTCTGGTAAGATATCATAAGCCACAAGTGACCCATTACATTAATACAAAACAAAAACAGTGGTCTTCTACTTGCTTTTTTTTAAATTTCCAGCCATACATTTAAATTTGTTGAGAAATGAACAACAAAATGAAGAAACAATAAAAGTATTAAGAACTGGAAGTAAAAGAATAGGGGTGTATTAGAAACTTTTCCAATTAAGCAAAGCAAACACCAAGTAGGTCAAAAATTTTTCAAAATTAGTTAAAACATACGTCAGTTTGACGTATCTATCGTTCCTTTAGAACTAGTATTAATACACTCTAACTTTCACCAAAATAACTGGTACTCGTATAATTATAAGGCGTAATCAACATCGTTTTAACAAAGTAATTCACTTACTAGCCTTAAAAATGCAAAAGGATAAAAGTATCTTTGTTGCTTGAAAAATATAAAGTATAGAAAGTATATTGCATAACCACAGATGTATTTTTTATTTCTGTCTGTATTGGCTACGAGCACATGAGCTCAAAAGCTTTTGCTTTGTTTAATTAAGCAATTGAAACTTTTTGTGACGATTTGTAATTTTCGAAAATATGATTTAACGATTAAACTTACGTTATATTCTCACCAAGTCTTTTAAGACTTAATCGTTCTGATAAAGGCCTTCGACCGGTCTGAAACTACGAGTAATCGAGCCTGCACCGATGTTTATTAGCAGGTTTTAAAATATGTTTTAATACAAGTTTTATCGAAAGTTTTTATTGTTCTTCGCAAATTGTTTAATCTTCAAACTTTCCAATGCACAAGTCATTAAAAAACAGAATTATTTCTCACTAAATCATCAACATTAAAGTTAATGACCAGCTTCAAGCTGTCGACTTTTATGTTGCAAGAAGTCTATATGCCACGGTACTATCAAACAATATAACAAATTTACGGTATCAAATTTGATTTAACTCACAGACCGCGATATCATGGCATTAGTTAACATTGCGTCATCGGATGCTGTGGAATGTAACAAGTCAGCATTAATATCGCTTGAATATTTCATTAAGTTATGTAACATATTGTACTGATTTCCACACCAATAATTGTCAATAGTAATTGCATATTTGTTGTTCCATTGATCCATAGAAAATCATTAAATTACGATATTAAGACAAGTAACAACTTAATATTGAATTCATTTCTAGAATATTTTTCTTTATGTTAAGAGGATCCTAAATTATTCTTATTACTTTCTTTCTCTTCCTATGTCTGTTAGTTAGCTGGATGGTATCTAAAATACAATATCAAATAACAGGAACATCGCTGTCATACTTAACCGTTGCTTGAAGAACTCTTCTACCAGGCCTGCAATCACGATCAGACCACCATGTGCTACTGCACACCATTTTGAGCTACACTGTAATTTCTGAGTCATTTCAGCCAACGTAATACCCCTGGCCTTTGTTTCAGACGGTGGCGGAAGGTCATTCATTTGAAGACATTTAAGTACCATCTGACGAAAACTGGTATAACGTATTAATGACAAGTGATATTTTGGCACCATACCGTTACATTCGCCCTCATCGAGGACAACTATTGCCTTGTAGAAGCAACGTCACTAAACCAAGACTATACTAGCTTGATCCATCCACGTAAAATTTCAGAATCCAGATCATGCCAAGGCTGGCCCACCCGGCCCTTTGATTCAGCACGCTTACGAGAAAGGCGGTAACCTGCCGTGATCCCTTCCAGAGGCCCTGAACTATGTAGTAAACAGAGTCAAAGGTCTGTGCACGCTTAAAGCCAGCGAATCCCACTCTGACCCACAATATTTGTAGCTTACTAACCCACTCATCGCAGAAACCATCAGAAAAGATGTTTTCGCACACGAGGCACCTCCCAAAGGCGTCGTGGTTTACCACAAACAGAAGTTCGAGGCGAAGTCCGGTGTCCGCCATTAATACGTCACCACCTTCAAAGGGAGGCCAAACACGCCCTACTAAAATGTCAACACGCGCCAATTTCAGCGACACTGATGCTTTTAATTCAGTGACAAACAAAATCACAATGAAGAATCAACCAACATCGTACTTTCACTTTTGCTTTAGCGTTTTCCAAAACGCTGTTCAGAACATGCTTCAGTATTTATGGTAATAATATACCGGCCGCAAATCGCATGGTGTATAAGCACCGGTAATAATGCGACCGGTTATGGCGTTATACGTCACCCATTAATGGCAGGGCGAACCAATTTCACCGACAGTAGAAACCAACGTGCTCGTCTTATCGCTTTTGTAATTGAGCCCATCCCCTAACATCAGCGCGACGTTAAACAGAGAAAGATGGTGTATGGCACAGAAAAATGTAAATGCCGAATACTGGCATGAATTGAAGCCCTTTATTGGCATATCCACCAATAGTTATCCGTCCACGGCTATGACCAAAGTATTTTTAGTTTGAAATGGATTTTCCTGAGGTAAAAGGGCCAGAAAGTTACTCCGCCATTAAAATCTCAACATATAAGAACTCCGTACTCATGTGTCCTCAAGTAAAAGGGCTATCAAAACAGTACAGCAAATCTTTCCATCTTTATAATATTAGACATAAATTGCTACCTTGTTAATCGTTCATTTCAATCCAAGTCTTTTATTCTTTTTGGTGTGCTTTTATGTATATGCTATCATATGGTCCCTTCTTTAATAATTTAGATGTTGTTTGAATTGAGATGAAAATATATTATCAAGATAAAATATAAGATATATGAACAAGACATCAGCACATATAAAAAGAAATACAGAACCAAACACTTTGTTCCACCTTGAGCATAAAAAGTACGTGCTTTAAAGAAGATAAAACATTTTTTTCAACTTACAGTCCAACAGACTGAATTATTAGCAACAATTAAATGAAGAAATGAATTGAAGAAGCATAAGGCCCTGTCCTTATTGTCGAGTTTGACATGAAAAATTGTCTGAAGTTTGATTATAAAAGGGGCAGAATAGTGTCAGACTTAATTACTTAAAGTCAACCCTGATCATCAACAAACCATTGGCGCAAACAACAAACAAAATAGCTTCTCGGCCGAAAACACCACCTAATTATGGCGGGGTACAAGCCCGCAGATAGCAAATTGATAAAACTTATACCCGGCAAACTGACCTGACGCCCAGTATTACTTCAGTTTTGCTCGCGCCCGGTCGTAAGTGTACCGCTGGACACAAAATAATATTGCCATGAATAAATATTTATCAAGAGAGGCAACCGCAACGTGCCCAGCGGTATTGAAGGTTTATTAGAAGTTGCGTGGTCGTAACCTGTGACCGCACTCGTCACGTTTTGTTAGCACCAATGACCACCATCCAACGAAGATGATCCACGCCGACACCAATAACCAATGGCACTGCCAAAAATCCCTATGGATGGAGGTGATGAATGGCAACTGCGGCGGTCAGCAGGCCATCGTAGGAGTAGTGTCCCTGCTATGGACCGTTCAGTAGCAGTACTTCCGCGCAGCCACGCCGCCAATCTGTAACGGTGTGAACACTACTTCCACAATCCTCCTGTTTGAAGCACACCGTTACCAGTATAAACACAAAACGAGTCGCGGGGCCATATCGTGTCCTGTGCGAGGAACTGGTGTCTATGACTAGTTTTCAGCCGATGGTGACCCAGTTAAGGCGTAATGCGCGAAACCGCCAGATCTTTTCGTAAATTTAGCTCACATTTAGACGGGCTGACTTCGAAAATGGATGCCTGAAATACGCCTGTGACTGCCTCTGTCGCTACCACTGGCCTGCACCAGTCAACAAAGCGGTTGATGCCCAGCCTGGCCAGTGGTAATTTTGGTTTTGAAAACGAAACGTCGAATCCAGATAAGGGATATGCGTTAACCTTATAGACAAAAATCTCAGAGTTAAGCTTTCGAAATGAAGTTCATACATGTCACCCACCTCTAAAAAATTAAAATGGTGTCAACCTACATTACACACAGTCCAAGTCAAGATTATCTATGACTGTTCTCACCTGACAAGGTGCCAGTGTTGAGAGGAGTTTTAAATTTTTGAAACAGTACAGAAGTTTTTCCCCAAAAATAAGTTCAATTAATCAAGTATTTTCACACTTGTCTACCTTTAAAAACATAATAGCTACTACATGTATATATTATACAAGCTCAGTTTTGTACGAGACGACCTTCCAAATTACATTACTCTTTATTCAAAATATTTGCTACAATCGATGTTTTATCGCTAAGTTTATTTTCTTTTCTTTTAATACTTTAACGATATATGCAGACAAATTTAACAAAACAATATTAATGAAACTACCCCACACAGCAAATGGCCAGAACCATAGGGAACCAGTTATAAGTCATGTTATAATTCATTAACGATCGTCGATGCAGCAACACAATCTAAGTGCAACAATTTGCCGCAAACCAAACGGTATTGAAAAGGAAATGTTTAAATAACATTTAAGCTACGAAAGCACATAGGAAATAGACTTTTCAGTGTTTTCATCGCGTTCAGAAACCGATTTCCGGCGTTCTGCTTTGAAACGTTTTCATTTCATATATAAAAATGCACTAATGAAATTGTTTTGTCGGCATGATTCGTTTGAAATATTTTAATTAGTAAACTGGATATTATTAACTAAAAGTGAATTTATGGTTTATAATACGTTTACCTCTATTTTATTCTTGACGTTTTTCGGATCTACCCGTGGTCGATAACACAGTAGTTAGTTGTGTCAAATTAGTTTCATTTTATCAAAGAAGAATAGTAAAATTGAACAGTAAATTTGTTAAACATTCAATTTCTAAATATTTTCATTATCCCATGTGTAATAATATTGTTAAATCATCCCAGTGCTTGAAAAGTTAAGCACACAAACCATGGAAAAAACGGTCAAGTAGTCTTTCAATGAGAGTTCCATGCATGCAATTTCGGCAGCGTGTAAAGCCACCCATTTCATAGTGAGGTACCAATTCGGAATAATCGAATGTTTTCCTCATCCCGTTGCTTCGCCCAAGTTACTGGATTATGATGACAAGGCCTTTATTCAGTAAAATAGTTGTAACGCTGGCTTTTAAATGTACTTTTGTGGCTGGTAAGAGTTAAAATATTTTTTAGATACCGTTCAAAAATCACAACTTTGAAGAGATAGAAATTAACTCAAAACCATTATTCACATTGGCGTGTGTAATGGTTCACTCAGTCACGAGCTGCGACGAGTATGCTTAAATAGCCGAAGAACATGACGTAGAATAACCCGACGTAAAATATTAAAACACAGTAAACAGCATTTTCACGGCATTGCGCAATTTTGAGGCAACATTCTGTGGCAACGAGCAGTATGATATGCGCAAATCCGATTTTAGGTTACTAAAATCGTAACAACTGGGCATTTTAAAATACGCCGTAAAAGATGAGCAAGCACTACGTATGTATGTGGAATGTTTGAAGTCAGAACAATAATATTTAATTTTATATAAAATAGTAACCGCCTCCAGCCTAGTGGTATGAGCGTAAAGCGTCGAGGTCGAGGGTTCGAACTTCCTGCGGGACCGTTTCATTGTCGCTTCCCGGTGATGAATAGGGCATTAGGGCCGATCACCCAATTGTCTGGAAAAGTAAAATGATCTATGCGTCGGATGGGCGTGGGCAAAATCGGTTCAACTGCCAACCTGTACTGGACCAGCGTGGTGGGATATGGCCTGAACCCCCAATGGATAGGAGGGAGGCCTGTCCAGCAGTGGACTATCAATGGTTTATGATGATATACACAATCAAGTATCTATAAAAGGGTTATTTTAAAGGTTTAACCCTAATAGTATTGTACCAATGAGGCAAGTGTACACACATTGATGTAAATAAATAAAAATAGGTTGAAGTACATTATCGCGAATATCGGGAAGGATTCACAACCAATGGCAAACGACTGGGGAACGTAGCCCTGAAATCTCCAAGATGTGCACATAGGTTATCATGAGCAATAAGTGAATATTTTCCTACTGTACACACATTTTATACCCTTAATCAGCTGAAGTTGGGCTATGCAATCGTTTATAATCAAAAAGTGTAAAAGTGGAATTTCAACACAGCACGATGTGTTATCTAAAGATGCTAATGGCACCTTTAACTAACTAACAATCTGTTAGCAAAAAAATTCTTACACGCCATGACACTGTTGTTAAATGTGTATATATGGTATAGATCACTGGCTAATAGGTTTTAATAATAGTTTACTTGACGAAAAATAAAATATTATAAAAACGTAATTATGAAAATTAACAGGGAGTGCCTTGGCATATGGTTGTCGAAAACAACTTCCGACATGTAATGGCTTTTCCAAACAGCCTCCATAGTATTTGGTCTAGATATTAATTTGCCATCCACAGTGGAATAGGCTTTGTGACATATGCCTTAGCTTTAAGAAAGGGACAGTCTGTTAGCTGTGTTGTTTTATTTGTCTGTTGTTATTATTATATACACTTTTGTCTCGTATATGAATATGGCATTATATATTACCATAAATCATCAACATGAATTTCAATGCTTATAAAAGAATAACTGCTATTGCAGGCCTTCCCTTTACTCACGCCCTCCCATTAGGGGTTATAATATAAATGTTCTATTTAATAGGAAAAACTACATCCAGTTTGATAACATTTAGGTTCTTTTCTATCAACAAGCAATAAGTCGGTTGATATTTATAAAATAAAACAAAACATGGCAACCAAAAATCACAGTATTTTTTTCGTGAGAATAAATTAACGCTGCCAGGAGGTAAAATATAAAAAAAGCAAAGTATGTTCTACGCACCATTTAACTGGTCCTTCTTTAACCGGTGGTGTATATAAAAAAGAAGGAGGAGCATGTATCTTGTTTTTAAGAATAACCAATTACTATTTTGATGTACTTAAAGAAATTGCAACTAGGGTATGTTTAAAGCTAACTGTCTGTTGCCCACAGTACTAGACCTGCGTCATAAAATGGAGGTCGGCTGCTGAACCTGCGATAAAAAACTCTTTCGGTGTTATTGTTGCTTTTATTGGTCGGATAATCGGATGGAGTGTAAAAAGTTCTATTCACCCATCAAAATTCCATTAAACCAGCGTAGGACACAGTCCAACTCACCCCAAATGGAGAAGGCGCGCCTTTAGGGGCCTATGTCCAGTTTCATGATCAGTCTGTGCCAATCCACTTGGGCGGTATCTGACGATGATGACATTTAAAGCTCAGTTAAGGCACACACTCTGAGCTTGCTAAAGTACATTAACTTAAAAATCTTCATTATTTTCACATATGATATATCGGAAATTTGAATTATATTAATATCTTTTAAATAAAAATCGAGAAAAACCCTTTAAGTTAAATGGTTTTATTTTATTTCACTGAAAACCCCAAAATAAATAAACTGGTAATGTGGCCCATAGCGCTATTTACCAATCCTTTTGTAACGTCAATGCTTGACCGCAACATTACTTCTTCGCAATCTCCAAATATTTCAAGTTTTGATGGTTTTGATATCGGTGGCCTTTCAGTCTTTTTTTATCTACAGGCTTACATTTAAGCAATTTAGATTACCATCTGTATTTCGTGTAAGTGCCAATTATTTGAAATGAATCAAATATAGGCATTTATACAGGAAAACAAACAGCAAAACAGAATTGCTGCATAAATTGAGATCCCTTTGTTTGTTACCGAAACCTGCCGTGTGATTATTTACTGTTGATTAGAAGGGGCCTAACGCAGATTTGTCCAAACTCAAAACCAGTTTTTTAATAACCCTTGCATCAGTACTAAATGTTTAAGCGGTTAGCTCACCTATTCTCGTGCGCACGAATACCGGCGAAAAGTATGTTCCCCTTTCGCTGATGCATATTCTCCACGCCCGCAGAGTCGTGAACAAACGCCAGCGATGCGTGGTTGGTTGAGATGGTGAAGGTTTGAAACAGGAGCTCCGGATATCAGATTGAGCAGCAGCAGTTACCAGATTTCCAAAAGTAAAAATGACAGCCCAAAGGAATCATGTCTTGCGATTTTGTCTTGTTTAATCGTCAATCACATGTAGTGATTTGATAGATACCATTGAACTTCAGTCGATACGAGTAATCGGTCTTGTATCCATCGCCGGCCCCATTATTCGCGGGGCCAGTTTGGGAAAGGGTGCGTACCAGTTATCGTCCATCCTTTTTAAATGGCAAATGAAGGTACGCACGTGTGTAGTAGCCCGACGACGACCAGCCAAACTCCGTCAGTGCGGACAATTAAACGGGTCCTTCGGCCAGCAGCAGTTAATTTGGTCTGTAATAAATTTTAGTAGGAAAATGTCTTTCCGACACCAGCACCACCTGCGGTAAAGCGCCAGGTTATTGCGTCTATTGCAACTTCCATTATTTGATTCTGACGGCGCCTACTGTGAAAATTTTCTGTCCCAGCACCTGATAGACCAGAGCAGTGAGCATCATTCATTAAAGATACGAAATGGTCTTCTTTCACAGTGGAAGCGGTATCGGCTTCTTCTACTCGAATATCTGAAACGCGTATTGAATGCGCCTTTTCGTTGCCTGTCAGTTCTGGAATACAGCCGCTGAAGGTTGGGTTTCTTAACCTCTGGTCATTGGCGAGAAATGCCCTGGCGCTGCTAGACATCCCATTAGTTCTTCTTTCGCAGCATTTACCGGAGCAGCAACATACTGTAATAATAAAACTCGTGGATCAATGGCCCAGCAAGAAACCCGCCATAGCTGGCTTCAGTTTCTGATGGTCATTAGCTAGTGTTGTCTTTGTGTAATAGTCGTTTTCAGTCGCCTGCCGCGCTAACGTATCTGTATTGATGCTTTCTTCGTTGATTGGTTCACCGCTGCGGATCACAAAACTCTATTATATACAGCCGTTAAAACAGTCGGATGCTCCAGTTGGCTGCTTTTCGGCGTCGTGTTCAAACATATTGGCAATAATAACCAGCTGCTTCGCACCGACTTGCAAACTTCAACACTTCTAAAACGTTGCTCGGTTTTCGCAGAGGAAGACTGTTTTCCGAGCTGTCAGGCATTTGTTTGATGTGTCCAGAAAACGCATTCAAAGATGTAAAACCTGTCGTTCCTTCTAGCATGTTTACAGGCGTTAAAAAGCCATTTGAAACATCGGATCTTTTCTCTCATAAATTTGCTGGATAGCTTCAGTGACTTCACCATACAGATTCAGGCTCAGATTTTAAATGTATTAGCAACGTTATATAATTTCATATGGACTCATTAGTACTGCTGGTTGCCGTCCATATTGGCTTCTGCAAGCATTTTCAGCAAAGCAGGACTATTATTCACCCAACAATCTTCGCTTTTTTCTTTTGAGAACGCAACAACCTCTGTCTGCACGCTATAATGCCAGTTTAGACCCGCGAGGCTTTCTAGATGTTTGCTGATGCTGGGCGTAACCTGCTTGTCTGTCACGTTAAGGGCCAGCCAGCACTTATGGCTAGCTCAGGGTACTTGACTCCTCACTCAGCTGCCTCTTGTCTCGCTGTCCCATGTGAACCTGTACCATGTTGCTCAGGCGTTTGTTGCTAACTCAGTTCTCTCTTGTTTCAGTAATGACTTTGATTTCATTTTCACTTTCTTTGCAGCCCTGTTCTATATTTCGAGCTGCCTTTTCGTTCTCAAGCTGTGCGTCTCGTAATTTATTTCATTTCGGTTGCTCTTATTTAATGTCACTAAGGTTGTTCCACGAACAGGCCTCTTTATTGCTCTGCGCAAGCAGCATTGCCAGCCTGGGCCAACGCACGGGAAGTGGTCACCGACGCCCATAGACATAGGCAATACTGTGGCTACTAATGCTGCCTACCGTGAGACATAGTGGATATTAAATCTCGTTTACCCAGTAATTGTTCGGCCACATATGTCTTTAAAATTAACAGAGGCCATACCACTGCTTTGAGGTGGTATAGGGCAATGCGGGTGTGGTACCCAGGCAATTACAAGCATTTTGATTTGTCAGATCCCTCCAGAGATCCAGTAAAGGGGCAAGGCCATGATACAACAAGATGCGCCCAATCTTAAGGAGGGAAGCGCTTCACAACATTACACATTTTTATCCACCCTAATGCCATAAGTAGTCCTGCAGCAGCTCTTAAACTTATTTCAATTTGGGTGGCTTACTAACGAGATATCTAATTACCTATTTTTCTTTTATCTACCTCTAACGCCGCTACACAATCTGACGCAATTGTTCCGACAGGACTAATCATACCCCACTTAATACGCCATTTTGTAATAGGCGTCCATCTGGAGTTTAAAATTTTTATATATAGTCGACCGCCGGCCCCGCAACGCTTCAAGGGCCTGCAGCACCGCCCAAATTTCGACAGAGTCATATTTTCCGGTCCACAAACGCCAGCATAAAGGCAGATTATATTCTACCCTGCATAACCCGCCGCAGCGTAACATAGGTCTATGGTACTAAAGCCTTCGTTAGAAATCCAGCCTATTCGGGTGAAGCTGAAGTCGTCTAGTCTGTAAAGGAGACGATCCAAGATGACTCCTCGAGAACAGGACATAAACGCGGCTCTCCAAAGGGAACCGGTCTGTAGTTCTTCGTTACATCACCTTTCTGGAAGAAGAACAGCACCACCAAACTTCTGCTCCACGCTCGGCGGTCCACACCGGTTGTTCTGGTGCCTGGTCATCTGCATCTGGCCTGGGACTGACTTCCGGATATTTTCGAGCGTGCATAAGCTTTTGCCCTGTCACCGCTTCAGTAAGCGGTTCCGACGACGATGTGCACAGTTGTCCATAGAATCTCCTCGATCTCACTCAAAACTCGTCTACTGGAGATGACGGCCTCCACGATCGGTCTTCAATCCCAGTTAGCTGGCTTTCGTCAGCGACAGATCTCTAGTTAAAGACTTTAGAACCTTTGGTTCCGTTCAATCGCCTTTACGGACGCCAAAGATGCGGGTCATGCCGCATACAATAATTTGCTTGGAGATCTGTCTATTTAGGCTGCTCAGAAGACATGTCAGGTAAAGACCGAGCCGTACCTTCTGTCTTGTCGCTAAGGTTCAGAGTGTGATCAGAGAGTTTTGGGTTCTGTATCGTAAAGCCTTGTAGAATCCCAGTACCCAGCAATGACAGTTTCACGAGCTTAGCGTTAATTTTTGTCCACAGGTTAAAATATTCAGGCATTGAAGAGCATATGCCTGAGTGCTGAAAGCTTTCGGTATTTAGGATATGGGCATCGACGGATTTAGCGTGGACTTTATCAGATTTCAGTGACCCTTCCCGTTTCCGATGTTAAAAGATTTAAAGTGTTTGATAAGTTTTATGATCACCGCCGGTTTTAAATCCCTCAGACTACAGAAACATCAGTTTAAAATAATTATGCTTGTTCGTCATAATAAAGTCAATCTCGTTTTTTGACGGAACCATCGGGCTGATCCAGGGTCCACTTCCTGCGGGGTTGCTTTTAAAGAAAGAATTACATCATAAAAGAGTCCTTCTTTTCCATGAAGTCACAGTAGTTGCCCCTTGGGTCTCTGTTGTTGCCCTACCCAAACGCCTACTTGCAGCCTATAGTCTTGTCTTTTGCCCAGCTTTGCGTTAAAGTCCCCATCAGCACCATATGGCTGAGTTTTAGGAGGAATGTATGGCTTCCAGAGATGTCCTCATACATTGCCTCCACCTCATTAATGGAGGCGATGTTATAGTGCCCAGTATGACCTTCAAAGGAATACTGCTTCTGATATTCTGAGTATAAGGTAAGCAAACTTTTGACGAATTACCTTCGATTTTAACAATGTTGCTAATGAGACTGCGATGATAACCCGACACCTCCTTGACAGTTAGTCGCCTCAGGTGATAAAACAAGCTGCCGGATCTGTTGACTATTGCATCCTCCCCTGTCTTCGGACCCCTGACAATCCCATTATATCCCATCGCAACTTGTTTACCTCTTCCAGCTCCATATTCTCGTCGGTCCTCAGCCGTCCGTGTGTTGTGGTTACAGGTCCAGTCGTCAGCAGGCTGAATCCCACCTGGGACTTAGCACCCCTGCCCCTGCTGTTACCATGACCGCTACCGTAGCCAGGAATAGTAGAGTTGCTGGGGACTGGGGCCGTAAGCATCACTGACACACTTCATTGGGGAAGTTTCGCCATAGTTGCCACGCCTGGCAAGCGGGTTATAACCGTGCAGTCATTTCCAGATCCTTTTGCACCTTCAACGCTAAGGCCCATTGATGGTCCTGGATTTTAGGATCTGAAAGCAGAGATGGTTATCCCGCCATCTGCTCTGTCGCCACCGAATAGATGTGCAGTAGCAGCTTTTATCCTGCAGTCGCCTCTACGATACCCAAGTGAAGGGAGTACAACTTGGCGCAGCCCTCATTAGCCACTGCCATGTCTTTTGGTTGTTCATATATTCATTTACTTGCATTAAAAATCATATAGGATAAAAGTATCTTTGTTGCTTAAAAACAGCAGGAAACTATAGTATATAATTTCGTGATGTGCGGATCTAGGTAAATGTTACGGTATTATCATATACCAGGCCAATATACTTCCACGGTATCAAATTTTGAATTACATCATATCAAGCAAGAAAATATTAACATTGTTGCCGAATGTGTTAACATTACTACATCGCCTGAACATCTGCTGCCATTAATATACGTACCTGATTTTCAAACCCAACAGTTTAAATTTGACGGTATGTTTGTTATTCCAAGTGACCAGCTAAAAGGTCACAGTAATTACGACATTGAGACAAGTAAATAACTTAGTATTGAATTACTAGAATATTTTTGCGTCACAGTGTGCTAATTACGTTATTATATTCTTTCTTTTACATAAATTTGTCGTCACACTAATGGTATCCAGCGGCATTTAATAAATAAATCAAATTACAAAATCGCCATATACCTAAGCACTGTTGTATTGAGGTAAACTGTTGTTTCATAACTACCCACATCAACGAAATGGCACCATTTGACCCTACAGCCACTGCAATTTCGAGTCGTCCTGTAATAACGTCACAATTTTATTTCGTTTGAAGACATTTCCATAAAGAGCCAGATCCATCCACCTTTAAATTCCATGTCCCATCAACCATGGGCCTCAGTCAACCTGGCTGTACCTCTCAGGATCCCAGCACGCGGGGAAAGAAGCACACAAACAGAGCCATGGTCTCTAGGGCCTCGAGCAAGCAATAAATAAAGAGTTAAAGCAATTTGTACATTGCCAAAGCGTGTATTAAATTCCATCCCTAGACTCAACCTAGATATGAAACAACCAGACAATAAATAGAAGAGGATGAACGTTGATATATGCAAAATATTTATTTTTCAGATGGGCAATAAGAAGTACGTGAATGGTACAAAGCCTGGGGTAAGCAGGCATGCATGTAATCAGTAGTACCACAGGTGAAGGTCATCCTTAGGTTCTAGTTAATAAGATCAATCTATTCATTTAATTCTTCAGTAAAGCCTTTTGAAATCATTTTCATGTTCCATTATTCACATTCCAAAACTTTACTGAGTTTATAAAAGAAAACAAGGTGTGAAATATTTATTATTGGGCTAATAAACTTTAATTTTATCTTTTTCATATTTAGTAAGGCAGTTTTAAACATTCGAAAAAGTGATTTGACTATTCCCTCATGAAACCAAATGTAATATTAAACTAAGTTGCTGTCTTTCTTGTTCGTGTAAAACAGTTCTTGTTTTAAAATGTGTCGTTAAATGTTATTATCCTTTTGACAAGGCTTGTTAGCATGCAAAGTTCAGAAGGGAGCATGTTCAACATAACCATTTAACTCTGAAACTGCAAAAATTTTACATGTAAATGCATCTAGCACATAAATGGAAGAACAATAAATTTCTCAAAATCATAACCTGAATGTTACATGTTTCTTTATCTCTTTGAGAAGTTTTCTGTATTACATTTATAGTACCGCCTTAGTGGTGCTCGAGGTATTGAGCCTTGCCTTACTAACAGATGTTCGAGATTTGAGTCCTGGGTGTCCAACCTTTGTTGTTACGTCGTAGCTTGAGGCAAAACTTATTACCAGATGCATTTGCATCAGGGCCATGAAGTTTCAGCGATACGTCGAACGACGGCTTTTTTTCTAATTCTAAATAGCTCGGGTCAAAATACAAAAGTAATGAAGGACGCCGGGCGTCGAAACCATACCGGACCAATTAATAAAACATTCTTCGGCAACCTCAATGCTACAGGGTTCTTTAAAAAACGTTGCCTGCCGGCGCTGTTGCGGTGTTTCTCGTGCATATTCTGCAGCCATTAGTATTTCGCTGCAAATTCAGCCAAAGCACCTGTATCACCGTGATGTGCGTTTTATAGACCGGGCGTATCACTTACCATCAGTGAATGTCCTGTTCCCATTCCACGTTTAACGAACAATTATGGGAAAATCTTTAAATATCAGATAAGAAGTCGGCAATGATGGCTGGTGTTCTATTATGCGGTGCAAGAACAAAACAACCGTATGGGTTTTTGTTTTCACAGACAGTCTCAAACATACAAATCTTCCATCTTTATAAGATTAGTATAGAGAAACAAGTTACCTTGTTGATCCGCGCCTGATTAACCAAGTCTTGGTCTTCGCAGTCGGCAAGGAAGTGCATTATCGGGTCTCTTTTCATTAATTTAGATGTAGTTTACAGATTTCCTGTTAAAAATATTGGTATACGTCATACACAACAAGCATATGCGATTCAATTAAAGCAACTAGTGTAACGTAAACAAAGATATACGATAATACATGTAAAATAATAACAACCGGGTAAAAAATATTTTCTTGTTCCACCATACGCAGTACGTGCTGCGTGCGTTGTGAATAATATATTTTCAGTCCTGTGGAGTAATGGCACTCTTCACGTTATTGATACCGTCGTAGCTGACAATGCCACAAGATTTATAAACCTGTATACCTTAAGTTTATGCTGGTTTTTTCTTCTGACAGGAATTAAAGAGCGGTATCTATCTGTTTATTGATCCTTCGTGCAATGTTACGCAGTTAGTACAGGCTGAACTAAACAACTATTTGGATTATGGCCACTTTAAATAATCCAGACACGTCACTAAAAACTTGCTTTATACAAAAAACAATTAACAAGTTTTCAAACAAAAATAGCTTACGCCGCATAATAGTACGTCTTGCAAGATAACAAATTGATGTTCTGACAACGCTTATGCTGTTTGCAGTTTTGCCTCGCATCCAAATCGTACCGCTGCATTCGTCACATCATTAGAACGATATTAATAATACGGCTAGGCAATATAGAGTGATCACTTTTACAAAGAACCGTTTGGGGTATCAAGTGGCTTCACTTATTTCGCTGCAAACCAGGCCGTAAACATTACTGTCTCTGCCTGGTTACACCGTTAATGAATACATACTGCAAACGGCAGCAACATACCGCTGTTCGTGGTGAGCGGGTTTTATGTGTCTGGTGATTGCCTCTGTCGATAGACTACGTTGCATCAGTTGTTTAATTTATATACAATTTTTCTCAAATGGATTTTTTTCCACCATCTGACGGATTCTTCTTTTGCAAAGGATGTCACATAAATTTTAGTCAAGCTTTGTTCCACAAAACGTGTGAACAAATACCCAGACGCTGTCAACAAAGCCACATGTTCTTGCTTTTAAAAACTAGAAGACAAACCTATGATAAACCAATAACACCCAATCCTAATCTTAAGGGATATGTTTGGCTTACACATCAAAATCTGTGTTAGGGTTGAATGAAGCCCAATAGTTATAGCTAAATCGTGTGAAATGTATAATCACTAAATTTGCAAGCCAGTCTCAACAGTCAAGATTATCAATATTCTCTCACTGATGTCTTTTCTTTTTTGCGGGAATTTTTGCGACCCTTAAAATAGTAAACAGAAGTTTTCCTCAAAAAATAAGTCCCATATATATTGCTGTCTACCTGAAAACAAATAATTTATTACATGTATATACTTCCACAAAGTTTCAGTTTTGCATGAGACTTTCTCACTATTGGGAGTATTTCTTATTCGAAATATCACCGGACATTTTATTACGACGTGAAATAATAGTAGAATTCATTGTGGAACTGTATAGAGATAACATATCATGACATCAATGTATATATCTTTATTTTTTTGTTTTTTAGTTATTGATTTTTTCATCATGGACATATATGTATACAGTTTTTATTTTTAAGAGCCCTGTTTTCAAAACGTTATTAATATGGAAAACACACAATACAATCATAGTTTGTTTGACTTCTTAATACAAGTATCTTCTAACTTGATCAGGCAAACGAGGTAAAAAGTAATAAAGTTTTAGTGGTTTTTTCTATAACTAACTCTTTACCTGCACATAGTTTGAATATGAAATGACTAGGCTCTGGTAAGATATCATAAGCCACAAGTGACCCATTACATTAATACAAAACAAAAACAGTGGTCTTCTACTTGCTTTTTTTTAAATTTCCAGCCATACATTTAAATTTGTTGAGAAATGAACAACAAAATGAAGAAACAATAAAAGTATTAAGAACTGGAAGTAAAAGAATAGGGGTGTATTAGAAACTTTTCCAATTAAGCAAAGCAAACACCAAGTAGGTCAAAAATTTTTCAAAATTAGTTAAAACATACGTCAGTTTGACGCATCTACCGTTCCTTTAGAACTAGTATTAATAAACTCTAACTTTTCACTAAAATAACTGGTACACGTATTATTGTTGTTATGTAATCTAACGTCGTTTTAACAAAGTAATTCACTTACTAGCCTTAAAAATGCAAAAGGATAAAAGTATCTTTGTTGCTTTAAAAATATAAAGTATAGAAAGTATATTGCATAACCACAGATGTATTTTTTATTTCTGTCTGTATTGGCTACGAGCACATGAGCTCAAAAGCTTTTGCTTTGTTTAATTAAGCAATTGAAACTTTTTGTGACGATTTGTAATTTTCGAAAATATAATTTAACGATTAAACTTACGTTATATTCTCACCACGTCTTGAGACTTAATCCTAATCGTTTTGATAAAGGCCTTCGACCGGTCTGAAACTACAAGTAATCGAGCCTGCACCGATGTTTATTAGCAGGTTTTAAAATATGTTGATAAAAGTTTTATCGAAAGTTTTCATTGTTCTACGCAAATTGTTTCATTGCAACTTTCCAATGCACAATATATAAAAAAACATGGAATTATTTCCTTATCAATAAATCATCATCATTAAAGTTAATGACCAGCTTCAAGCTGTCGACTTTTATGTTGTAAGAAGTCTATATGCCACGGTACTATCAAACAATATAACAAATTTACGGTATCAAATTTGATTTAACTCACAGACCGCGATATCATGGCATTAGTTAACATTGCGTCATCGGATGCTGTGGAATGTAACAAGTCAGCATTAATATCGCTTGAATATTTCATTAAGTTATGTAACATATTGTACTGATTTCCACACCAATAATTGTCAATAGTAATTGCATATTTGTTGTTCCATTGATCCATAGAAAAGTTCATTAAAGTAAATTACGATATTAAGACAAGTAACAACTTAATATTGAATTCATTTCTAGAATATTTTTCTTTATGTTAAGAGGATCCTAAATTATTCTTATTACTTTCTTTCTCTTCCTATGTCTGTTAGTTAGCTGGATGGTATCTAAAATACAATATCAAATAACAGGAACATCGCTGTCATACTTAACCGTTGCTTGAAGAACTCTTCTACCAGGCCTGCAATCACGATCAGACCACCATGTGCTACTGCACACCATTTTGAGCTACACTGTAATTTCTGAGTCATTTCAGCCAACGTAATACCCCTGGCCTTTGTTTCAGACGGTGGCGGAAGGTCATTCATTTGAAGACATTTAAGTACCATCTGACGAAAACTGGTATAACGTATTAATGACAAGTGATATTTTGGCACCATACCGTTACATTCGCCCTCATCGAGGACAACTATTGCCTTGTAGAAGCAACGTCACTAAACCAAGACTATACTAGCTAGATCCATCCACGTAAAATTTCAGAATCCAGATCATGCCAAGGCTGGCCCACCCGGCCCTTTGATCCAGCACGCTTACGAGAAAGGCGGTAACCTGCCGTGATCCCTTCCAGAGGCCCTGAACTATGTAGTAAACAGAGTCAAAGGTCTGTGCACGCTTAAAGCCAGCGAATCCCACTCTGACCCACAATATTTGTAGCTTACTAACCCACTCATCGCAGAAACCATCAGAAAAGATGTTTTCGCACACGAGGCACCTCCCAAAGGCGTCGTGGTTTACCACAAACAGAAGTTCGAGGCGAAGTCCGGTGTCCGCCATTAATACGTCACCACCTTCAAAGGGAGGCCAAACACGCCCTACTAAAATGTCAACACGCGCCAATTTCAGCGACACTGATGCTTTTAATTCAGTGACAAACAAAATCACAATGAAGAATCAACCAACATCGTACTTTCACTTTTGCTTTAGCGTTTTCCAAAACGCTGTTCAGAACATGCTTCAGTATTTATGGTAATAATATACCGGCCGCAAATCGCATGGTGTATAAGCACCGGTAATAATGCGACCGGTTATGGCGTTATACGTCACCCATTAATGGCAGGGCGAACCAATTTCACCGACAGTAGAAACCAACGTGCTCGTCTTATCGCTTTTGTAATTGAGCCCATCCCCTAACATCAGCGCGACGTTAAACAGAGAAAGATGGTGTATGGCACAGAAAAATGTAAATGCCGAATACTGGCATGAATTGAAGCCCTTTATTGGCATATCCACCAATAGTTATCCGTCCACGGCTATGACCAAAGTATTTTTAGTTTGAAATGGATTTTCCTGAGGTAAAAGGGCCAGAAAGTTACTCCGCCATTAAAATCTCAACATATAAGAACTCCGTACTCATGTGTCCTCAAGTAAAAGGGCTATCAAAACAGTACAGCAAATCTTTCCATCTTTATAATATTAGACATAAATTGCTACCTTGTTAATCGTTCATTTCAATCCAAGTCTTTTATTCTTTTTGGTGTGCTTTTATGTATATGCTATCATATGGTCCCTTCTTTAATAATTTAGATGTTGTTTGAATTGAGATGAAAATATATTATCAAGATAAAATATAAGATATATGAACAAGACATCAGCACATATAAAAAGAAATACAGAACCAAACACTTTGTTCCACCTTGAGCATAAAAAGTACGTGCTTTAAAGAAGATAAAACATTTTTTTCAACTTACAGTCCAACAGACTGAATTATTAGCAACAATTAAATGAAGAAATGAATTGAAGAAGCATAAGGCCCTGTCCTTATTGTCGAGTTTGACATGAAAAATTGTCTGAAGTTTGATTATAAAAGGGGCAGAATAGTGTCAGACTTAATTACTTAAAGTCAACCCTGATCATCAACAAACCATTGGCGCAAACAACAAACAAAATAGCTTCTCGGCCGAAAACACCACCTAATTATGGCGGGGTACAAGCCCGCAGATAGCAAATTGATAAAACTTATACCCGGCAAACTGACCTGACGCCCAGTATTACTTCAGTTTTGCTCGCGCCCGGTCGTAAGTGTACCGCTGGACACAAAATAATATTGCCATGAATAAATATTTATCAAGAGAGGCAACCGCAACGTGCCCAGCGGTATTGAAGGTTTATTAGAAGTTGCGTGGTCGTAACCTGTGACCGCACTCGTCACGTTTTGTTAGCACCAATGACCACCATCCAACGAAGATGATCCACGCCGACACCAATAACCAATGGCACTGCCAAAAATCCCTATGGATGGAGGTGATGAATGGCAACTGCGGCGGTCAGCAGGCCATCGTAGGAGTAGTGTCCCTGCTATGGACCGTTCAGTAGCAGTACTTCCGCGCAGCCACGCCGCCAATCTGTAACGGTGTGAACACTACTTCCACAATCCTCCTGTTTGAAGCACACCGTTACCAGTATAAACACAAAACGAGTCGCGGGGCCATATCGTGTCCTGTGCGAGGAACTGGTGTCTATGACTAGTTTTCAGCCGATGGTGACCCAGTTAAGGCGTAATGCGCGAAACCGCCAGATCTTTTCGTAAATTTAGCTCACATTTAGACGGGCTGACTTCGAAAATGGATGCCTGAAATACGCCTGTGACTGCCTCTGTCGCTACCACTGGCCTGCACCAGTCAACAAAGCGGTTGATGCCCAGCCTGGCCAGTGGTAATTTTGGTTTTGAAAACGAAACGTCGAATCCAGATAAGGGATATGCGTTAACCTTATAGACAAAAATCTCAGAGTTAAGCTTTCGAAATGAAGTTCATACATGTCACCCACCTCTAAAAAATTAAAATGGTGTCAACCTACATTACACACAGTCCAAGTCAAGATTATCAATGACTGTTCTCACCTGACAAGGTGCCAGTGTTGAGAGGAGTTTTAAATTTTTGAAACAGTACAGAAGTTTTTCCCCAAAAATAAGTTCAATTAATCAAGTATTTAAACACTTGTCTACCTTAAAAAACAAAATAGCTACTACATGTATATATTGTACAAGCTCAGTTTTGTACGAGACGACCTTTCAATATTACATTACTCTTTATTCAGTGATTTACATGATCGATGTTTTATCGCTAAGTTTATTTTCTTTTCTTTTAATACTTTAACGATATATGCAGAAAAATTTAACAAAACAATATTAATGAAACTACCCCACACAGCAAATGGCCAGAACCATAGGGAACCAGTTATAAGTCATGTTATAATTCATTAAAGATCGTCGATGCAGCAACACAATCTAAGTGCAACAATTTGCCGCACACCATACGGTATTGAAAAGGAAATGTTTAAATAACATTTAAGCTACGAAAGCACATAGGAAATAGACTTTTCAGTGTTTTCATCGCGTTCAGAAACCGATTTCCGGCGTTCTGCTTTGAAACGTTTTCATTTCATATATAAAAATGCACTAATGAAATTGTTTTGTCGGCATGATTCGTTTGAAATATTTTAATTAGTAAACTGGATATTATTAACTAAAAGTGAATTTATGGTTTATAATACGTTTACCTCTATTTTTAGCCCTTCTTGACGTTTTTTTGACCCACCCGTGTGTGGTCGATAACACAGTAGTTAGTTGTGTCAAATTAGTTTTGTATTTTACAAAGAGTATGGTAGTAAGAATAAAGTAAAATTGGAAATAGTAAATTTAGTTAAACATTTAATTTTAAACATCTTTCATTATCCCATGTGTAATAATATTGTTAAATCATCCTGAAAAGTTAAGCATATAAACGCGAAAAACGGTCAAGTAGTCTTTCAATGAGAGTTCCATGCATGCAATTTCGGCAGCGTGTAAAGCCACCCATTTCATAGTGAGGTACCAATTCGGAATAATCGAATGTTTTCCTCATCCCGTTGCTTCGCCCAAGTTACTGGATTATGATGACAAGGCCTTTATTCAGTAAAATAGTTGTAACGCTGGCTTTTAAATGTACTTTTGTGGCTGGTAAGAGTTAAAATATTTTTTAGATACCGTTCAAAAATCACAACTTTGAAGAGATAGAAATTAACTCAAAACCATTATTCACATTGGCGTGTGTAATGGTTCACTCAGTCACGAGCTGCGACGAGTATGCTTAAATAGCCGAAGAACATGACGTAGAATAACCCGACGTAAAATATTAAAACACAGTAAACAGCATTTTCACGGCATTGCGCAATTTTGAGGCAACATTCTGTGGCAACGAGCAGTATGATATGCGCAAATCCGATTTTAGGTTACTAAAATCGTAACAACTGGGCATTTTAAAATACGCCGTAAAAGATGAGCAAGCACTACGTATGTATGTGGAATGTTTGAAGTCAGAACAATAATATTTAATTTTATATAAAATAGTAACCGCCTCCAGCCTAGTGGTATGAGCGTAAAGCGTCGAGGTCGAGGGTTCGAACTTCCTGCGGGACCGTTTCATTGTCGCTTCCCGGTGATGAATAGGGCATTAGGGCCGATCACCCAATTGTCTGGAAAAGTAAAATGATCTATGCGTCGGATGGGCGTGGGCAAAATCGGTTCAACTGCCAACCTGTACTGGACCAGCGTGGTGGGATATGGCCTGAACCCCCAATGGATAGGAGGGAGGCCTGTCCAGCAGTGGACTATCAATGGTTTATGATGATATACACAATCAAGTATCTATAAAAGGGTTATTTTAAAGTTTTAACCCTAATAGTATTGTACCAATGAGGCAAGTGTACACACATTGATGTAAATAAATAAAAATAGGTTGAAGTACATTATCGCGAATATCGGGAAGGATTCACAACCAATGGCAAACGACTGGGGAACGTAGCCCTGAAATCTCCAAGATGTGCACATAGGTTATCATGAGCAATAAGTGAATATTTTCCTACTGTACACACATTTTATACCCTTAATCAGCTGAAGTTGGGCTATGCAATCGTTTATAATCAAAAAGTGTAAAAGTGGAATTTCAACACAGCACGATGTGTTATCTAAAGATGCTAATGGCACCTTTAACTAACTAACAATCTGTTAGCAAAAAAATTCTTACACGCCATGACACTGTTGTTAAATGTGTATATATGGTATAGATCACTGGCTAATAGGTTTTAATAATAGTTTACTTGACGAAAAATAAAATATTATAAAAACGTAATTATGAAAATTAACAGGGAGTGCCTTGGCATATGGTTGTCGAAAACAACTTCCGACATGTAATGGCTTTTCCAAACAGCCTCCATAGTATTTGGTCTAGATATTAATTTGCCATCCACAGTGGAATAGGCTTTGTGACATATGCCTTAGCTTTAAGAAAGGGACAGTCTGTTAGCTGTGTTGTTTTATTTGTCTGTTGTTATTATTATATACACTTTTGTCTCGTATATGAATATGGCATTATATATTACCATAAATCATCAACATGAATTTCAATGCTTATAAAAGAATAACTGCTATTGCAGGCCTTCCCTTTACTCACGCCCTCCCATTAGGGGTTATAATATAAATGTTCTATTTAATAGGAAAAACTACATCCAGTTTGATAACATTTAGGTTCTTTTCTATCAACAAGCAATAAGTCGGTTGATATTTATAAAATAAAACAAAACATGGCAACCAAAAATCACAGTATTTTTTTCGTGAGAATAAATTAACGCTGCCAGGAGGTAAAATATAAAAAAAGCAAAGTATGTTCTACGCACCATTTAACTGGTCCTTCTTTAACCGGTGGTGTATATAAAAAAGAAGGAGGAGCATGTATCTTGTTTTTAAGAATAACCAATTACTATTTTGATGTACTTAAAGAAATTGCAACTAGGGTATGTTTAAAGCTAACTGTCTGTTGCCCACAGTACTAGACCTGCGTCATAAAATGGAGGTCGGCTGCTGAACCTGCGATAAAAAACTCTTTCGGTGTTATTGTTGCTTTTATTGGTCGGATAATCGGATGGAGTGTAAAAAGTTCTATTCACCCATCAAAATTCCATTAAACCAGCGTAGGACACAGTCCAACTCACCCCAAATGGAGAAGGCGCGCCTTTAGGGGCCTATGTCCAGTTTCATGATCAGTCTGTGCCAATCCACTTGGGCGGTATCTGACGATGATGACATTTAAAGCTCAGTTAAGGCACACACTCTGAGCTTGCTAAAGTACATTAACTTAAAAATCTTCATTATTTTCACATATGATATATCGGAAATTTGAATTATATTAATATCTTTTAAATAAAAATCGAGAAAAACCCTTTAAGTTAAATGGTTTTATTTTATTTCACTGAAAACCCCAAAATAAATAAACTGGTAATGTGGCCCATAGCGCTATTTACCAATCCTTTTGTAACGTCAATGCTTGACCGCAACATTACTTCTTCGCAATCTCCAAATATTTCAAGTTTTGATGGTTTTGATATCGGTGGCCTTTCAGTCTTTTTTTATCTACAGGCTTACATTTAAGCAATTTAGATTACCATCTGTATTTCGTGTAAGTGCCAATTATTTGAAATGAATCAAATATAGGCATTTATACAGGAAAACAAACAGCAAAACAGAATTGCTGCATAAATTGAGATCCCTTTGTTTGTTACCGAAACCTGCCGTGTGATTATTTACTGTTGATTAGAAGGGGCCTAACGCAGATTTGTCCAAACTCAAAACCAGTTTTTTAATAACCCTTGCATCAGTACTAAATGTTTAAGCGGTTAGCTCACCTATTCTCGTGCGCACGAATACCGGCGAAAAGTATGTTCCCCTTTCGCTGATGCATATTCTCCACGCCCGCAGAGTCGTGAACAAACGCCAGCGATGCGTGGTTGGTTGAGATGGTGAAGGTTTGAAACAGGAGCTCCGGATATCAGATTGAGCAGCAGCAGTTACCAGATTTCCAAAAGTAAAAATGACAGCCCAAAGGAATCATGTCTTGCGATTTTGTCTTGTTTAATCGTCAATCACATGTAGTGATTTGATAGATACCATTGAACTTCAGTCGATACGAGTAATCGGTCTTGTATCCATCGCCGGCCCCATTATTCGCGGGGCCAGTTTGGGAAAGGGTGCGTACCAGTTATCGTCCATCCTTTTTAAATGGCAAATGAAGGTACGCACGTGTGTAGTAGCCCGACGACGACCAGCCAAACTCCGTCAGTGCGGACAATTAAACGGGTCCTTCGGCCAGCAGCAGTTAATTTGGTCTGTAATAAATTTTAGTAGGAAAATGTCTTTCCGACACCAGCACCACCTGCGGTAAAGCGCCAGGTTATTGCGTCTATTGCAACTTCCATTATTTGATTCTGACGGCGCCTACTGTGAAAATTTTCTGTCCCAGCACCTGATAGACCAGAGCAGTGAGCATCATTCATTAAAGATACGAAATGGTCTTCTTTCACAGTGGAAGCGGTATCGGCTTCTTCTACTCGAATATCTGAAACGCGTATTGAATGCGCCTTTTCGTTGCCTGTCAGTTCTGGAATACAGCCGCTGAAGGTTGGGTTTCTTAACCTCTGGTCATTGGCGAGAAATGCCCTGGCGCTGCTAGACATCCCATTAGTTCTTCTTTCGCAGCATTTACCGGAGCAGCAACATACTGTAATAATAAAACTCGTGGATCAATGGCCCAGCAAGAAACCCGCCATAGCTGGCTTCAGTTTCTGATGGTCATTAGCTAGTGTTGTCTTTGTGTAATAGTCGTTTTCAGTCGCCTGCCGCGCTAACGTATCTGTATTGATGCTTTCTTCGTTGATTGGTTCACCGCTGCGGATCACAAAACTCTATTATATACAGCCGTTAAAACAGTCGGATGCTCCAGTTGGCTGCTTTTCGGCGTCGTGTTCAAACATATTGGCAATAATAACCAGCTGCTTCGCACCGACTTGCAAACTTCAACACTTCTAAAACGTTGCTCGGTTTTCGCAGAGGAAGACTGTTTTCCGAGCTGTCAGGCATTTGTTTGATGTGTCCAGAAAACGCATTCAAAGATGTAAAACCTGTCGTTCCTTCTAGCATGTTTACAGGCGTTAAAAAGCCATTTGAAACATCGGATCTTTTCTCTCATAAATTTGCTGGATAGCTTCAGTGACTTCACCATACAGATTCAGGCTCAGATTTTAAATGTATTAGCAACGTTATATAATTTCATATGGACTCATTAGTACTGCTGGTTGCCGTCCATATTGGCTTCTGCAAGCATTTTCAGCAAAGCAGGACTATTATTCACCCAACAATCTTCGCTTTTTTCTTTTGAGAACGCAACAACCTCTGTCTGCACGCTATAATGCCAGTTTAGACCCGCGAGGCTTTCTAGATGTTTGCTGATGCTGGGCGTAACCTGCTTGTCTGTCACGTTAAGGGCCAGCCAGCACTTATGGCTAGCTCAGGGTACTTGACTCCTCACTCAGCTGCCTCTTGTCTCGCTGTCCCATGTGAACCTGTACCATGTTGCTCAGGCGTTTGTTGCTAACTCAGTTCTCTCTTGTTTCAGTAATGACTTTGATTTCATTTTCACTTTCTTTGCAGCCCTGTTCTATATTTCGAGCTGCCTTTTCGTTCTCAAGCTGTGCGTCTCGTAATTTATTTCATTTCGGTTGCTCTTATTTAATGTCACTAAGGTTGTTCCACGAACAGGCCTCTTTATTGCTCTGCGCAAGCAGCATTGCCAGCCTGGGCCAACGCACGGGAAGTGGTCACTAGAAGTTTCTTCAGAAGTTAAATGGACGTTGTCTCACTCTTGTTTCTAATAACTGCGTGGATATAAAAATGTTGATCTCGTAAAAGGAAGGCAAGATAAATTAAGTTTCTTCTACAACGAACGCAAGTAATTTTGTTACTATTTAAAAGGGCGAGTGGCTATTTTCCCCAGCGTTTAAGTGATTGAGCAGTTATTAAGGATAAAAAGCTATATTGCAGATATTTCTAACCACATATTAAATAAACATTAAATATATTAGATATCTTTTTAACCAATAAGTTGAAACTAAACAAATGTTGAATTTAGATGATAAAATTTCGAACAAATAATATTTTACATAATATAACAGTGTTGTAACACAGGTAATTCGTCAAAATTAATAGTTTTATAAAATTATATTAAGTTTGTGATAAAACTTTATATTGTAAAAAATAAATTCAAACTGATATGTTGATAAAACCAAAGTAATTGACTCATAAGAGTCACGCAAAATACAAAACTGCATCTGAAATATTTTTTCCTGCTGTACGAAATACTAATAATAATAATAATAACCCTCAAACGGCACCCGCCACTGGTGGAGTACGTCGCATGCCTTGGAATGCAGAAATCCATCGGAACGCATTGCGAGCATATTTTAGGGCGAAAAGTGGAGAAACCGGAGGTATTGCGTATCGGGTCAGGATGCATCGCATTTTTGCTGAGCTAGAGCCATCATTATCTGTCACAGAGCAAAATCTGGCAGAATCCCAGTGAGCCTCTCACAACACCTGAGGCGGCTGGGACTCCGTGACGGACCGCTTCTAGCTCAAATGCAGAAAGCGGTGCTTCTGGACACCGCTCGCATTGTCCGCCGGTTTCTCTCCGTTTCGACCTAACCCTCGGCCGTTTGGTTTCCCCTGCCGAGGGCTTCCGTCTGGCTTGGATGTATTTATATATGAATTGTTTATTATATAATTAATTTTGTAATTTGTATATGTGTAATATTTTATTTATTGTTGTAAGTGTTCGTTTAAGCCAGACGAGAAACTACTTTAAAACAGAATGATAATAATATATAATTTTATATTTGTAATTATTGTTTGTGTAAAGTTTTATCACTTAAAAAATACTGTTATGTTACTTAATTAATGATTAGTATTGAGTTGTTTATTTTTGTTTCCACTTTAAGTTATTGATGTTTTCGTTAAAGATGTTTTATATTAATAATTGTGTAAGTAGCTGCCATCTCTATATTTAGGTTCCACTGAAAACCAGCATTCATGGGTGGTAAAAAACTTAAGATTCAACGCCGAGTGGAAACCCTGTTGGTGCATTATGTTTAATATTGTTTTATTTTATATACTTTGTTACTGTTTTGATTCAATTTATCAACTTAAATTTCGACGGACTTCAAAAGACTTAAAAACCAATTTAAATGCTTTCACTTAATTTTCATCTTGTCTCGAGCGTGGTTAAAACAGAATGATGGCTTATTTTAAATGTTAGTAATAAAGTTTCGATATAAAACAATAGCGTCAATATATCGTATGGCTACTCATTCATGCGAAATACCACTTCCGTGTTAACTGTTTACGTAGACGACAACGAATAATGAACGGAAATGCGGTTGAGGCGATATAACTCCTCCCTCCGTAAGTTATCCGCAGGATCATCTCGTTTTTTTATACGATGACAAAGTTGTATTATCTTATGTCTAAATATTACAAAGACAATTATTAATACTTGTAATACAATTATAATATTAATTAAACTAGCACTTTTGAAAACAATACTAATCATATAACTGTTTTGCAATTCATTTTCACTTATAATTTCACTTTTACTCTTCTGTAGTATTAAGTTTAGAGACTGAATATCGGCTAAGTTGGCTCCAACAAGATTGATTGATTTTAGCCCTTCAATTGACGGCTCGGTTATTATCTTTGGTAAGTGGATAATCGGCTGCTTCAGGTAGGTTATCTCTTTTCCCTGGGTTTGATGTCTCTTTAGTATGTGGTCCTTGATCTCTGCTCTACAGTTATCTTCGATAGTTAGAGTGTAGGTTCCGTGTACAGCTTCTTGAGTGACTTCATTGTTACAAAATTGGTTTATAGTGGTTTCATCCATATGAGTAAATGATCCAACGATTCGCTTGTATACGATAGACCAGAGTTTTCCAAGGTGACAGCTATTGGGTGACAGCTGGAGATGTTAGTACGAAATTCCAGGTTGTCGGTGATACATTTATCATTAATAAACGGTCGCATGCTGTTTTCGATCGCCACGAGCATTAACCTGTGGAGGGCGTATAATATCTTTAACAGATACGTTAGTATTACGTTTGTTAGTTTCGACGGAAACCACATTTCTATTGACAGCTCCTGTAATGTGAGCCTTCTGATAGCGTGGTTTATCTTTACTCCGTCTTGTATTAACGCCTTTTATGTAAATTGTATCTCCTATGTCCAAATCGAACTGTGATTCACCTGGTCTTTTATTTTTTACAGACATTTTATTCTCGATTATCTTATCAGTCAGGTACTCGTATTTCAGTCAGTACTTGGTTCTGTGTGCGTGTTTTATAACTAACTATTGAGTATAGTGCTTGTTAAAATTCATGGAAAGCATTATTGGATTCAGTGTGCCTAAATACTACTTCAAATGGAGTAAGTCCAGTAGTTGAGTGAATTGTGTGGTTGTATGACAAAACAGCGTAAGTCATTACAGATGCTGCGTCTGTGATGTTATGCTGGTATTTAGCGACATGGTAAATTCGGTGATAGTTGAGTGGAACTTTTCGATCAATCATAAGTCATAATTAATGAAGAAAATCTAAAATTATTTTATTAGTCATATTTCATTTCCATTACCTTGAATGTTACTTTATTGTAGTGGAAGAGTCAAATAATAATAATACAATGTTTGGATACCGTGGTAGCAAATACCAACACACGTAGTCGAATATCCTGCTACGATTGGAAACCTTAATTTTCATGTCAAATATATTCTCCCTTGGCATCCGAAGGCTTATTGAACTCGACTTTTACTTAGAACTGACTTGTAATAACTTTTGCGAAAATAAATTTATGTATTCTCTATGGTTTTTTTTTTTTTTGCATTTTGAAAAAGGTATATCGTTACCACTGTAGGTAAGAAGAAAATCTTGTTTGATATAATTTATATTAGCATTTTGATAATTATAAAATTTAATACTTGATGAGGTGCGAAAAAATCCTTTCAGGTAAATTTGTACAATTATTTGTAATATTCGCGTAAATGAACGCGTTTTTTTACTAGTTCTGCGTATTTGAAGTAAAATTCTCGGAACATATTGAATTTAATGGAGGTCAAGTGTTATTATATTTGTGGAGGTCAAGTGTTACTAGACTAGACGCTTTTATTCTCGCTTCCACTCTTATTTTGCTTTCATACTATACTGAGAGACAATATTGTGCGCATTCATTACTAAGTGTAAGTGCATTAACCACATTAATTAGCAATTAAGTTATTGCCTTTACCAATAACTTAATTGAAACGTTATAACATTAAAATTCTTTAATAGCTAATTTCAAATTTGTTTTTTTTTATATTAGGTTTAATATAAAACTTTTGTTACGTATCGTCTAAAAAAATGGGATACAACCTTTAAACCAGAGGCTAAAATAATACATTTTGTAATAATCGGTTAGTGAAAAGATATTTGATGCAAACGAATTAAATAAATTTTCCGTAGGACTACTCTCATCTAAGTACGAAACTTATTATTATAGGTATTGATTGATACATTCATTGATTTAAAGTTTTGCATGTCAAGTTATTTTATAACTCAGCATAAATATACTGTTTTATATATTTAAAGTTTCTCATCATTATTCATCACGTTATATGCTGGCATCATGGACTGTTTGTTGAGACATAATAGTTGCTTGCTACATGACTGCAAAAAGAAATTTTATTAAATCCACGACATTTAAAGTAAAAAGAACTATAGTCAGTTTCAAAATCGTCATTCAAAGAAAATTTTCTGCCTTCAAGAATATTAATAGGTGGTAAGGTATTCAATTTTTCTTTTCTCCAGCAATGTTGTATAGATAAACATAATGCAGCACGTTTTCACTAAACGCCATGCAAATGTTGACATGTTGCTGTGTCTTTTGCATTTTGCAAAACTTTGACGACAATTTGAGATATAAACGCAGGCTGGTATTGGCACTGCGTCGGTAATTTAATTTTGTAATGATTTTTAATTTAATTTAATAGCTTAAAGTTTATATATACATCTGAGCGATACCTATTTAATGCTTTATTAGAAATTTCAATTCCTAAAGTACTCCATTACGATGGGCAAGTATTTATTACTTATTTATATTGTTTGTAATGAGTAGGCTATCGAGTATGATTTACTAACAATAACGAGAATACCAAGAGCCAATCATATTTTGAAGGTGCTATTTGATTTGTGTACATGCCTTATTCGATTCCTCCACCTCTACAGGTCATAACTTTGCGATAATTTTAATAAAATCTAGTAACTGTAGGTATAATTTTTAACAAGCTACAAAAGCAAATAAAAATTAAATTAAAAACAAGAAAATCACAATATACTATACTGTTATGGGACACCGGATGTTACAAAAATTAACTTATCTTTGTTATTAGCTACTGCCTTTAATATAGACGCATCGTAATATTATGTAAACCCGCAGCAACTGCTTGGCGGCAGAAAGAATAAGATGTGGCGCCGGTTTATTGAGCTGCATACAAATTTGCTACTTTCAGAAATAATCACAAGAATTTTCAACTTATTTTCAATGGAGTAGGAGGCTAACAAATATGTAGGCATCTGATAGTAGGGGATAACTAGTGACTCCAAAATGTATTTTGCAATGTTTATTTTTAAGAAGAACTAGTCCTGAGGTATCGTTACATACAATACAACTGATTACATAAGTCTGTAAGTTGGCCAAAAAAATATTTAGACTGTCATAGAAATTTCTAAAATATAACTAGTTTGAACAAAAATGCTAAGCTATTTTAGTTAGTAAAATATACCTTTTAAAATTTGACAAAATCATGGTTATTCTGTAGGATTAAAGTAATAGATTTAGATTGAGATTTAGTTATATCTATGAATTTAAATTTGAATAACGGATTTTTTTATTTAACTATGAAAGGTGGACATAAAATTCCCAGACACTTTTATTAAAATCTTAAGCATGCAATTATTTTAAAATGTTAAACAGGGCATGTTTTGCACAGATGCGAATTAATTTATTAACTGAATTGAAATATTTTTAAGCATATCGAATATTACCATATCAAATATAGAAATAATGGAAAAATTACTAGACATATCCTGTAGAATACACAATATTTAATTACAAATGGTTATCACGAATCAGACATAATCAATAGCTAAATTCCAAGCGCCTCTGGATGGCAAGGTAGACGTATTTCACATGTAAATTAGAGTTTAGTTTCCAATAGAAGCAGGATATTCGATTACGTGTGTATTTACTACGACGGTATGCAAACATTGTTGTTTACTTTATCCACTAAAATAGAGTTACGTTTAAGGTTATGGAAACGAATATTGATTTAACTCTTACTGGCCAATATTTTCACATGCTTTAACGATTTAAAACTTTATATTTTTTATTATATGATTTATGCTAGCTGAAATGCTAGACTTTAATGTCGATTTGATATTTTATTAATATATACAAGAAATAAAAGGCTTCTTATTTATATTTTTAATATATACTATTATGTAGAAGATGGTTAAATGTTACCACCCGCATTATACTCAATTATACACGTAATGAAACCCATGCGCAAAATTTCTGCTAGACTTCAAGGAAGCGTGAGCTCACAGCATAAATCGGATAAACTATTATCGTCTTGAAATGATGACGGCTAGATCAATCTTTGTCAGTCGAAGAGCAACACCTGAGTCAGTCCTGTGACCTTGGAACCTGCAATAAATTACAAAGTGGGGAATGTTGAAAACAAAAAATATACGCAATTAAATCTGTAAAATCTTTTAGATTTCCGATGCGGAGTTCTAACTAAATCATAACTTGTCAATGGTATTATTTTGAGACATATTACGGTTATATAATATTTTCTTTACTGTGGTTAATTTGAATAAATTCAAATAATTATATATAAAAAAAACTATTTGTCCATTAAGTAATGATTTTAAAATATATTCTATGTTAGTACCGATTTAATTTGTTTCACTTTATACATTCAAAAACTTACGCTTGCCATATAGCTGTGAGTTTAATAATAATCGCTATTGACATATTTGCTGCATAACCTGGAACTATGGAATTTACTGGTATGATATTCCACGCTAATCCTACTTGTTACATATCATAGTACTAAAGCAGTTACATGACATAAATTCTGTTAATAGTTACACATATTGCCGGTAATTTTTTATCACATGTTATTTAAATTACCTTTTAGTTATAGTTTTACATTTTAGTTATAGTTTAAAACCATTATATTTTTAATTAATGGCTTCCTACGTGTAAACTATTGTAGAATAAAGCTCTCTCTGCCGGTATACCTTCACCGTTTGATCGAGTTGCAAAGAGAATAAGGACTTCAATTTGGAGTGTATGTTTTATTTTTTTTATGTATCGCGAATAAAGAGTTTTTACTGTAATAGTATTTTCAATATTTGATTAATACATTAATTTCTAGTTACCAAGGGATTTGCTAGAGTGTATATGATTTCGTACATTTTGGTCTTTAATAAAATATTTAAAAGACTTTTGATTCATGTGGTTTTTACTACCTGTTGTATTTGGCTGTCATTTTATTTATTTTTTACTGTTATAAAAGAAAATAAAATGTTGTGGTCAGTCAATTTGTCCCCTGCGTGGCTTACTATATTTTTATATATATATATATTTAGGTGCGTTTCTAACATGTACAGACATATATAGACAGACTCCTCCTAATCCAGGGGCCATGGGAGCCAGTAAAGCCTAAGCCTAAGGTTGAACCCTATATTGTGGCCAATGCTGTAACTGCATACGCTGCCATTTGCCATACTAGACAGGTGACGGGTGGAATAATTGGAAAAATTGTTTAGTTCGCATACTTTCACAGCTTGGATTGGATGGATTATTATAGCATGGATCTGCATCTGGTTTGATTAATATATTATACAACGGCCCGGTGACCTTCACCTGCTCCCATGGCCCTTTAGTATCAGATTCGAGGGAGTCTGTTACCATGTATAGGAGTAAAATGGGAGGGCACATTGGCGCGCAGAGGTGCAGTGGGCCGTAAAGCAGTCGTTTCGGCGGCCTGCGTGTGTCCCGACCCTTGAGGCGCTAGGAAGAACAAAAAGAGCAGTTTTCCAAAAGGCGTTAGAGAAAATGAATAACCATTTTGTCAAATATGCCGGAAAAATGTCAAAAATGACTCCTTGGCCCCCACATTAAATAATAATATGTTATTTGTTTTCGTACGATATAGGGGCAAAAAAATATAAATCACGAATTCGTGAAAAGGTAGAATAAATCACCGTCAAGGCTAATAGTAAACTGTTTTGCTTTAAGTTATTTATTTTATTACAAAATACCTTGTAAAATTTTAGTTTTGTAGCGCAATTACGTGAGAAAAGATCGTTATTTCTTAGCTCAGGAGCTTTTAAGATACAATAAAAAAATATGAAAAAAGATGTACCATCCTAGGTATAGTAATTAAAATTTAATGCATCGCGTCCAAAGCTAATTAGGCAATTATAGAATAGATTGTTAATAAGTACTTTTTTCACATTGTCTACTTTATCCAGGATAAAGTAACAGTTTTTTTTAATTTTTATAAATATTTTAGAAGAAATAATTAATTAATTTGCAGCGGTAGAATAGCCTGGACGAGGCTTGTGTTGCTGAAGACGTCCAATCATACCGCTTATCACTGCTTAATTTAATTTTCATATTTTAAATAATATATCTTATTTTAAAGCATCGTTTAAATAATTATAAACCTTGTATTTTCCTGCACAAAATTATTTTTTAGGTTTTAATGTTTTACCAAGTCATAAATAAAAGGACAAATTTTCAAAATACTGGATTACAATTATTGAAAACAATTATTTACTTTAATGGAATATTATGAAATTTCAAAAAGAATTTGTTGAGGAATTTACCTATATATATTAAAATTTTCGATGATTGGTGGCAACTAATTTTATTACTTTCCTTTATTTGTTTCAAGAAAAACTGTATTAACAAAATATTACTTGTAATTTTATGTAATTTTATAAAAACTATGTTAGAATACTTCGAGGTAGTCATAAAAAAAAGAAAGAAAAAAATCATAATCATAATTTCTAGAAATATAATAACTAATATAATAACAAAATGTAATAAACAGATTTTTTTTTGTAAAATCAATTTTATAAAATTTAATTATAAATCTATTTATAATATTGACAAACGATCTTTGTATGATAATTCTAATTTTGTATTACAAAAACCACAGGCTAGGTGCAAAGCCCATCATAATTATTTGACTTACGTATTAAACAGGAATGTATAAAAGTTTAAGTTTCAGGACTTGCTCTCTTACCTTGTTCGAAAGGTATATCAGTAACTATCAAGTAAATGTCTTGTCTTCTACGCCAATCTTCTTAATAGTATGTCACGATTATTTTGAGTAACCAAAGACAGGTAGTTCACAGTTTTTACAATTTACTACGGCAAAACCTGCGCCTAAGTTGATTAAACTTTGATAGAATTTACTGCTAGCCTAAATTGATATTGCGCTAATATTAGGTAGAGCCTAATTAACACTCAATAATTAGGCCTGCTAATACTGCTAAATCTACTAAATTTATTCACGAATAGATGAGTTAATGATGAATGATGGTTAACCGGATTTCCGGAAGTGATATATCATAATCGAACCTAAATTACAAATTATATGTATAACTTTTCATTTATTTTTAAGAATGGCTAACGCTTAAATGCTCTTTATGCACGTCGCACATTAGTGTTTGTTAGTAAGTAGTCAGATTTATGAGTGGATAGTAGAAGACGATTCGGCGTTAAGTGGAGGTTTCTGAAGTTGACTTTACTAAGGCCTTATCATCAGAAACAGAATATTTTATTCTTAAGATATGCCTAAATTCAACACAGTTACAAATAAATGCTAGAAACAATATTTTGACGAGCGCTCTGATAGCAAAGGATCCGGTAAAAGATTAAGTGAGCCTATCTAGGTTATCTTATACAATAGTCCATTATAGTTATTATCTTTGGTTTACCTGGTTTAAAATAAGTTTAATATTCTTAAAATTAAGGATGAATTTTATCAATAAAATATGGAGATCTAGTGTATAAATTAGATTCCCAGAATTGCAATATTTGTGATAAGATAAACAACGTGTTACATGTCTTGACATGCCATGTTCAAAATATCAGGACAAAAAGGAAGCACTCGTTCGCTGATTTCAAAATAAATAATTTACATGTAATTCTTTTATAAACACTCACTGATTATCTTTATACAATAATGTGTCCCTTTACAAACTCTGAACTTAAAATATCGTATTGAACATTTTTATCCTTTATAATACTTTTGTTACATGTAAAGTGTTAGGATATTTAAAAAAATGTATGAAAAAACTACTTCTCATACGTTAATGGCCTCTCCACCGAATTCTTGTGGTGTGTTACTAAATGATACCTTTTATCTAACTCAGTGAAATGGAAATGTTTGTGAATTATTTTTAGCTATGACAGCGGAAGTTATCCTTGTATTTTTTAACATTAAAATGTTGAGGAGTACTGTAAATTAATAGCGATTTTTCGCATTTTTCACACGAGCAATCACATTTTGGATACATCATAAGAAGACGAATCAAGCTAGTCTCCATAATTCACCTTATTTTAAGGCCTAGTTATTTGTAAAAACTAAAACTATTTATTTATTATATTTCATACTTACCTATATACTGTTTTAATTAGGCTGTTACCACTAAAATTAATACATGCATTTAATGTTGTTCAGAGGTACACTTTTATTGAAACAATAAAAAATTAGGGATTGGGATATCTGTTTAATATTTGCTACTATTCTAACACAGTTAATATTATTGCGAATGATCTTTCAATGATAAACATCGTTTAAGGTTTGGTGGTTTTCTGATTAAAATTAATTAATTGAAATTGACATAATTGTTAATTTAAACTATGTTTAAATTTAAAATAATCACGGTATGTAATTTGATACCCATTGAAAACGTTTTTTTTTTCAAATTTGTCAAAAAAATATCTTTATAGGGAAAAAAATTCTAGACGAAAAAGATAGATGACGACATTTTTTTCAAAATTTTTATCAAAGTGCGGTTCCTAAATTATCTAAAAATTTTATATTTCTAATATATGAGACATAACAAGGATATAACATTTATTATTTGTTGAAAATATGCCACGACATAGTACAGTAAATGCAGAATGTAATTTTTCCATTAAAGTTAATTCAAACACAGATTTGATGGCAAAGCAACAAAAGTTTTGATTGCTTTTGCGCCCGTCTTTTAAGATGTTGGCTGTTACCTCCAGATTAATTAGATTTAAATTTTGATTCCTTAATTAACTCAGTATATTACAAAAACGAATAAAATTGACGTTAAAATATTATTATAATCTACTTCAACCCAGAAACCTCAACTTAAATAATAAAATAGACTCGTCTTTGTCATAATGTGTTAGTAAAATACTTTGGGTACATTTATAACTATGCGAAGAATTGTGACTACTGTAGTAGAATGACCCAGGCCAAAAATGAAGTACATAACATAACTTTTCAAAATATATGGCTTATAGGGTTACGTCTAATAGGTTTCATCATTTAACTTGGAGCAGTCATAATAAAACACAATTATCGCAGTTTTTAAAGTGACAGCCAATGACAAAGCAATTAAATATATATTGGAAGTACGAGCGCATTTATTTTATTCTTAAAAGCATATTGCAAAACAGGTGCAATACCTATTTCCCGATAATCTCACAGGCCCAATTGCCCCAACCAACAGGAAAACCATCATCAGCCTGTGATAGTCCACTGCTGGACATAGGCCTCCCCTAATACACCTCCATCCATTAGGGGATTTTGGACCGTATCCCACCACGCTGGTCCAATGCGGGTTGGTGGGTGGACCGATTTTTTAACATGACCCTCCGTCGCATGGATCATCTTACTTTTCAGACAATTGGGTGATCGGCCCAAATTGCCCTAACCAACTAGGAAACAACAATGAAAATTTGTTGCGTCCCCGCAGGATTCGAACCCACGACCTCCGGCTTCTAAGGCACACGCCTATACCACTAGGCTACGGAGGCAGTTAACAGGAAAACAACAATGAGAATTTGTTGAGTCCCTGCAGCTTTCCTCCCATGACCACCGGTTTCTAAAGCGCAAGCCCATACCAATATGCAACGGAAACCGTTAATTTTACATGTGTGTTATAGATTTATAATTTACACAGCAGAAGAAATATTTTTTTTTATAAATCATTGAGGTTTTCAATA
>JAGSMT010001512.1:0-12140 GCA_029286875.1 Lamproptera curius
CTCCCTTACCAATCATTATATGCAGCTTGGTCCAACCAATAGTTTTAATCCAGGCATTGGTAAAACCGATAAAACACGTTTTTATGGCGCTTGCTGCCAAAATTGCGATGAGCCGTTTAAAGCTGAAAAGGTAAATTGACAAAGTGTTTCTCCTTGTTCAATATCAATCATCAACTTGGTATGAATGAGGAGGATGGTTAATCAATGAAACAAATTTATAAATTTATTATTTTTTTTGCATTTATCACTTTGCCGAGCAGTTGGCTTTACGCGCATGAGGCTAGTGGTAGAAAGCCACCAGAGGCAGCCATAGCAAGCGCGCATTTTTTGGCAACCGAGGCAGGGTTTGAAATTTTAGAAAAAGGTGGAAATGCTTTTGATGCGGCCATTGCCGTATCTTCCACCTTGTCTGTGGTTGAGCCAATTAGTTCAGGTATTGGCGGCGGCGGCTTTTTCCTGTTGCATGATGCTGATCGCGGTAAGGATATTTTTTTAGATGCGCGTGAAACTTCACCCAAGTCTGCTATCCAAGAGAAATATAAAACGCCTGATGGAAAATTTGATAGTGACCGTGCAACTAATGGCCCTTGGGCAGCAGGTATTCCGGGGCTTCCAGCCGCGCTAGTCTATCTTGCTGAGCATCATGGGAAATTGCCTCTAAAGACGTCATTGCAGCCAGCAATTCGTATAGCGCGGGTGGCTTTACCGTCTATTCACGCATGGAAGAGGGTTATGAAAGCCGCCGCGAGGTTATGGAGCGTTATAAGGGCACGCGCGAAGTTTTCTTAAAAGATGGACAGCCGATTAAAACAGGTGATCTGTTTAAACAACCAGATCTTGCCAAGACATTAGAAAAGTTGGCAAATTTAGGCTATGATGGCTTTTATAAAGGCGATATTGCACAAAAGCTCGTTGACGGTGTCAATAGCGAGGGCGGCGAATGGACATTGGAAGAGCTTGCTGGCTATAAGGTGAAAATCAGAGAGCCGTTGCGCTTTAACTATCGTGATTGGCAAATTGTAACAGCACCACCGCCATCATCAGGTGGTACTGCTTTGGCGCAAATCTTGCAGGTGTTAGAGCCTTATGATCTCGCTAAAATGGATGAAGCAGATCGTGTGCATTTAAGCGTTGAAGCGATGCGCCGTGCTTATCGTGATCGGACATTTTATCTCGGCGATCCTGATTTTGTAAAAATTCCGGTAAAACTTTTAACTGCACCTGATTATGCTGCTGGTTTGCGAGCTGGTATTAATCCTGATAAGGCAACGCCAAGCACCATGTTATCAGGCAAGCCAACGCCCATGGAAGACGAGGAAACCACGCATTTTTCTATCCTTGATAAACAGGGAAATATGGTTGCGGCGACTCAAACGGTTAATCTTTTATATGGTTCAGGGCTTATTCCATCTGGCACTGGCGTTTTGCTAAATAATGAAATGGATGATTTCGCCCTTATGCCTGGTGTGCCAAATGCCTTTGGGGTTATGGGTTACGATGCCAATGCGCCACAACCGGGTAAAAGAATGTTAAGTTCCATGTCGCCGACTTTCATGGTGTCAAAGGACAGAACCGCAATTTTAGGTACGCCCGGTGGTAGCCGTATTATCACCATGGTTTTATTTGGTATTTTAGGGTTTGATCAAGGACTTAGTGCGCGTGAGGTCGCAGCATTGCCGCGCTATCACCACCAATGGTGGCCCGATACGATCGATATGGAAAATGGTGCGATAAGTGCTACAGCTGTGCAAAAGCTAAAAGATATGGGCCATGAATTTGTAGTGCCTAAGAAAAATGAGGACGGCACAACATCAAGCCATGTTTGGGGAAATTTACAAACGGTGATTTGGAACCATGCTAAAAATGCCGTTGATGCCGCATCTGACCCGCGTCATGATGTGGGTAAAGCAATCGTAAAATAAATCCTCATAATGCCCCATTTCCTATGGGTAAGGCGCATTTGATTTTGCAAAAAATCAAATGCGCTTATATTAATTTAAAAAGCTGGTTTGTTTTCAACGAAGTATTTGCTATATTGCTAATAAAATAATCTGGACGCCATATGCTTAAGCCACCTATACCAATATTTTCTTAACTTGCTGATATGCCGGTTAACCGCATGGATAACGTCATTCGCTTTGATAATGGTGTGCGGGAAAATATTGATGTTGCTATAGCAGAAGAACTTGCAGTTGCGGTCAGTTATAACGGTACCACCCATGCGGTTATGATGGCTACGCCCGATAATTCGGTGGAGTTTGCCGTTGGTTTTAGCCTAACGGAAAATATCATTTCCACTATAGATGAAATTGAGGATATCAATATTATCCGTCTTGATGATGGGGTTGATATTCAACTGCGTTTGCATGCACGCCGGCGAGAGGCATTTTAAAAACGCCGCCGTCATATTGCAGGGCCTGTTGGTTGCAGCCTTTGCGGTATTGAATCATTAGAGACTGCCATGCGGGTTGTGCCCAAATTTAGTGGCACTATTAGCCTATCAGCAAGTGATATTTGTGAGGCTGTCGCACAATGAAATGCGGGGCAAAAACTAAACCAATTAACCCGCTGCGCCCATGCCTCTGGTTTTTATGAAAAAGGGCGAGGGCATGATTGCCTTATGCGAGGATATTGGCCGCCACAATACGGTTGATAAGCTTATTGGTAGTTTATTCTTGCAAGGGGTGGATATGAGCACTGGCGCCATTGTTGTCACCAGCCGCCTATCGGTTGAAATTATCCAAAAGGCTGCTATTGCCGGCAGCGGTATTGTTATTGGTGTTTCCGCCCCCACGGCTGAAGCTTTGCGCGTGGTAAAACTGCTCATCTTACAGTTATCGCACGGGCACGCGGCCAAAGCTTTGAAATCCACTCAAATGCCGAGCGTATTCGATAGGATATAAGTTAGAGCGCATTTCGATCTGATTGGATCAGAACGGCGCTCTAATCCATTGTTTGATCTGCGTTTTTTGTCCGAAAACCGCTTCACACTTTTCGGAAAAAGCTCTAATTGGTAAGTCTTTTACCATGTTGCTGGCTGATATAGATGAAATTACTACAAACTAAGCTCATCCATTACAACAATGCGTGGCTCTTGTTTTTGATGCATAACAATAAGTGGAACGAGTTTTTGGAAATGCTCGCTTGCGCTGTGAATGTCGAGTGCATTTTTATCTGGCCATTGCTCTATGAAAATAAAATGGCTTTTATCGTCTTGGTCAACACATAAATCATAGGAAATACAAAGAGGTTCTTTTCGTGTTTCATCTACAAGCTGTTTAAAATGAGGTAAAACTCCATCAATCGCTTCTTCTTTGATGAAAAATTCCGCAATGACTTTTAACATGAATAAATCCTCTGTTTTATAGATATTGTCATTAAAACGATCTTTATAGCTAAAAGCAATGCCGATAAAAAGCAATAGGTTCTGTTTCGACGTGTTGGCGCTGATATTTTTTTGTCAAAAGCGCACTTGGCAGCAATTGCTGAAATTCCCTAGGAAAACCATTAAATTTTATGTGGCGGAACTGGCAGTTTGGTTCATTATGCACTAAATATGGGGCATGAGCGATTTTCCAGATGATATACCGTTTTTTGACGATGATGATAAGCCACGCCGTGATGATGTTTTGCCAGCGCAAACTGGCGGGGCAGCTAAAATGGGCGGTATTGCCGCAAGGGCACTTGCCGCGCGGCAAATTAAGCCTAGCGAGGCCACCTATCTTGATGGCCTTAATCCTGAGCAGCGTTTGGCCGTTACCACGACAGAAGGCCCCGTTCTTGTCCTTGCTGGGGCGGGCACGGGAAAAACACGGGTTTTAACCACCCGCATTGCCCATATTTTGTCGCTTGGCCTTGCTTATCCTAGTCAAATTTTAGCCGTGACCTTTACCAATAAAGCGGCGCGCGAAATGAAGCACCGCATTGGCGATCTCGTGGGTGGTGCGATTGAAGGCATGCCGTGGCTTGGCACCTTCCACTCAATCGGAGTTAAATTACTGCGCCGCCATGCCGAGCTTGCAGGCTTGCGTAGTGATTTTACCATTCTTGATACCGATGATGTCATTCGTCTGATAAAACAGCTTATTCAGGCCGAGGATCTTGACGATAAGCGTTGGCCGGCACGCACTTTTGCACAAATGATTGATGGTTGGAAAAATCGTGGCCTATCGCCGGAAAAAATTCCTGAAGGTGATGCAAGATCTTTTGGCAATGGCAAGGGGCGCGAGCTTTACCGCGCCTATCAAGATCGTTTAAAGGTGTTAAATTGCTGTGATTTTGGCGATTTGCTCTTGCTTCCAATTCGCATTTTCCAAAACAACCCCGATGTTTTGCGCGAATATCACAAAAAATTCCGCTATATTTTGGTTGATGAATATCAAGATACCAATACGGCGCAATATTTATGGTTGCGGCTGTTGGCACAGCGACCAAATGGCGAAACGGTCAATCTTTGTTGTGTTGGTGATGATGACCAATCGATTTATGGTTGGCGCGGTGCGGAAGTTGATAATATTTTGCGCTTTGAAAAGGATTTTCCACGTGCTGTTGTGGTGCGGCTTGAGCGTAATTACCGCTCAACCACCCATATTTTGGCCACTGCATCGCATCTTATTTCCTTTAATGAGGGGCGGCTTGGTAAAACACTCTTTACCGAGCTTGAGGATGATGACGCGCAAAAGGTGCAAGTGCATGCCGCTTGGGATTCGGAAGAGGAAGCCCGCGCCGTTGGCGAAGAAATAGAGCAATTGCAGCGCCAAGGTCATGCACTTAATGATATGGCTATTTTGGTGCGAGCTTCTTTTCAAATGCGTGAATTTGAAGATCGCTTTGTTACTCTTGGGCTTAATTATCGGGTTATTGGTGGGCCGCGCTTTTATGAGCGCATGGAAATTCGGGACGCGATGGCCTATTTTCGCGTTGTGGCTCAACCCCTTGATGACCTTGCCTTTGAACGTATCGTTAATACGCCAAAACGCGGTCTTGGCGATGCGACAATTCGCCAAATTCATGATGCGGCGCGGGCAAGCAATATTTCGATGTTTGCGGCAAGTGCTGCACTTATTGAGACAGATGAATTAAAGGCAAAACCACGAAGCGCTTTGCGTGAAGTCGTTGAAAATTTCCGCCGTTGGCAAGATAGGCTCAATAATACCCCCCATACCGAACTTGCCGGAATGATTCTTGATGAATCTGGCTATACGGCAATGTGGCAAAATGATCGCTCTGCGGATGCGCCGGGGCGGCTTGAAAACTTAAAAGAGCTTATCCGCTCAATGGAAGAGTTTGAAAGCCTGCGCGGCTTTTTGGAGCATGTGTCGCTGGTGATGGATTCGGAGAAAAATGAAGCAACCGATGCGGTCAATATCATGACCCTGCATTCGGCTAAAGGCTTGGAATTTGATACGGTGTTCTTACCCGGTTGGGAAGAGGGGCTGTTTCCCCATCAACGCTCGCTTGATGAAGGGGGGCGCACTGGTCTTGAGGAAGAGCGCCGCCTTGCCTATGTTGGTGTCACGCGCGCAAAAAAGAATTTGCATATCTGGTTTGTATCTAATCGGCGTATTCATGGGCTATGGCAAACAACCATGCCATCACGCTTTTTAGATGAATTGCCCGAAAGCCATGTTGAAGTGGGTGCGGTTGAAACCGGCTATGGTGGCTATGGCCAATCGCGCTTTGACCGCCATGACCCATTTGAAAACAGCTATTCAACGCCAGGTTGGCAACGCGCCCAGCAGCATAAAAATCAAGCCACGCGCGATAATTGGGGCAATCGTTCTGGCGCCAATGTTGAGCGCATTGGCTATGGCGATGCACAATCTGGCTATGGGGCCAATAAATTTACTGGTAAAACCATTAGTGGCGAATTTGTGGCAAAATCGGTTGCTGATGTTCCATCGGACTTTAAAATTGGTGATCGGGTTTTTCATATGAAATTTGGTAATGGTGATGTCGCCAATATTGAAGGAACCAAATTAACCATTAATTTTGACAAAGCAGGACAAAGGTGGTTGAGTTTTGTGGCTATGAATTTTTTTAGTTTCTTAATAATTTGAAAGGTTTTGGCTAAATTGCCAAAAAAATAAAAAGGCGTTTCGCTTGAAAGGCGCCCTTATATCCTATAACCAATACGATCAATTGCGGATTGCCACGCAAAAATGAGGTAGTGATGGCCTGGACAATCAAAGGCGGCGGCGGCCCTGGGGCGGCGTGGAAATAAAGGTTCCCGGGAAAACGGCAATAATAATGAGAAAAAGCCCGGGGCCCCAAAGGCGGAAAATGGGAATAACGGAATAATGGTGGAAATGGTGGCGGCAAAGGCGGGCCCAACACCACCATATGGAGAAAGGGGGTCGCAAAGCTGCTTTTGGCGGCGGGGTCCTTCATTATAACCCTGCCATTTTTGGGTTTATCAGTGTATTTTTTCCGTGCAACCCAATGAAAATGCCATAAAACTGCGTTTTGGCGTTCCGCAGCCTGAAATATTAACCGATGGCATGCATTTTCGCATCTGGCCTATTGAAAGCTATAGGAAAGTTTTAACATCACAAAAGCAAGTAAGTATCGGTGAAAAAGAAACCGAGGGATTGATGCTGACGCGTGATCAAAATATTGTTAACGTTAAGTTTTCCGTTTTTTATAACTAAGACCCAAATTACCTTTTTGGGATATGCCAGATGACAACCCATCACCGGGGGGAGAAAGTGCATGCGTGAGGTGTTGGTGCAGCCGTGAATGATGTGCGGCAAAGGCCGTTGCGAAAGGGACCTTTTACCAATACTCTAGAACAATACAAGATTGGGGTGACATTAAGCCAAGTTGCGTTGGGAGATACACAGCCACCGCTTAAGGTTAAGCAGGCATTCGATCTTGTCGAGCAGGCTGAGCAGCAAGGTAACGAAATGCGCAGTTCGGCGGAGCAATATAAAAATAAGAAACTTGGTGAAGCCCAAGGTGAGATATCGCGCTTGGTTGAAGCCGCAAATGCTTATAAATCGCGTGTTATTGCCGAAGCTCAAGGTAGTGCGTCACGTTTTAAAGCGATCGAACAGCAAGAGAAACTAAATCCAGCCTTAACCCGTTATCGCATATATGTTGATACAATGGAGCAAATTTTATCCTCACCCAATAAGCTTATTCTCGATAAAGCGGGAAGTGGGGCGATACCTTATTTGCCACTTAATAATATGTTACAAGCGCCCCTTGATAGAGCAAATGTTCAAAGCAGTGCGCAGTCCAATAGCATTGAGCCGCGCAATGAGGGTTCAAAAAATACAATGACACAGCCTAATTTAAGTAGTGCGCAAGATACTTCAATAACAGCGCCCGCAGCAAATCCACCAGCTACGAGCAACACGCCTAACAATGTACGCACTTGGGGGCCAAAATAATGATGAAGCAAAGTTCGTTTATTGCAATATTGGTTGCTTTGGTGGTTGTTGGTGTTGGTTTGGCAATGTCGGCCTATATCGTTTATCCTAACCAGCAAGTTGTGGTGAAGCGTGTTAGCCAAATTGTGCGCACAGAAAGGCAGCCTGGGTTTTATTTTAAGCTACCCTTTATTGAAGATACGGTTTATATCGACAATCGCTTACGCCGTTATGATTTGCCAACTTATTCGGTGCAGGTTAAAAATGGTCGCTATTATGAGGTCGATGCATTTTTAATGTATCGCATTACCGATGCGGAAATGTTCATAAAACAGGTGCAGGACGGCAATCCAAAAACCGCAGAACAAAAAAACCTCTATACACGCTTTAAAAGTGCGCTTGGTGCCGTTTATGGTATTAGAGATTATGATGCCGCCTTGTCAGAACAGCGTAAAGACATGATGCGAGATATTAAAAATCAAATGGTCGAAGTTGCTAAGCCTTTGGGTATTGAAATTGTCGATGTGCGTATTCGTAAGACCGATCTGCCGACGAATTTGTCTGAAGGAATTTTTAATCGTATGGCGCAGGAACGTAAAACTGCTGCTGAAGAAATTCTAGCGAGTGGTAATGCCGACTATATCCGCACCAAAGCAAAGGCCGATAGCGATTATGTGACGAGTGTTGCCAATGCTGCAAGTGAGGCAGAAAAGATAAAGGGTGAGGGGCAAGCCGAAGCAGCGCGGTTATTGAATGATGCAGTAAAATCTAACCCAGATTTCTATCAATTTTGGCTCACAATGGATAAGTATCAAAATATCAAAGATGCGCCTATGGTAATAACACCCGATTGGTCATTCTTTGATTTAATGCGCAATCCAACTGGTCTGCAAAAGCCACAAAATTAAGCGCTTTTGCTTGATAAAAATAGTATAGCGCGGCAAGGCTCCTTGCCGCGTTTTTTGTTGCTTTTAGTTAAATAACAAATGTTTAGCTATGTTATCGCTTCCTTGTGCAAGAGATGTTTTTAATATTACAAAAACGGTGTTTCAAGAATAGTTAATAAGGTGAGTTAACCGAGGTTCTTGAGAAGGTTTATTAGTTTTTTTCATATGAGCAATGATAGGGAACAGGCTAATTAAATGGCGCTTTTTGCTATATTATATAGCTTAAAGGCACACTTATATTGGACGCTACATCTAATTAACGAAAAACAAATTTCGTCAAATTTTTGCCAAGTCAATGGACGAAAAAGGTTAAATAAAATGAAAAATGTCATCATAATTGGGGCCAATGGCCAGACAGCTAGAGAAGTTATAAGACATTTAATCGCTGACAAGGCGATCCTTTTAACCTTATTTTTACGCCATTCTCAACGATTAAGTGATTTAGAGGATGGTTATATTCATATTGTTGAAGGTGATGCAACCGATATTGATGATTTAAAACGTGCAATAAAGGGACAGGATATTGTTATTAGCACTCTTGGAGGGAGTGATCTTGACGTTAAAACAGCTAATATTGTGCGGGCAATGGAAGAAGAGAATGTAAAGCGCCTTATTGTTATGAGTGCGGGCGGAATTTATAATGAACTTCCCGAGCCTTTTAACAGCTGGGATAAAAGCATGGTAGGCTTCACCCGCCCAGTAAATTTGCGCACGGCTGAATGTGTTGAGGCATCAAACCTAGATTACACGATCTTGCGTCCCGTTTGGTTGACGAATAAATCAACTGAAGCAGTGGTGTTAACTCAAAAAGGTGAAATTTATAAGGGAACTGAGACCTCAAGGGCTAGTCTTGGAGCTTTTATTGCTGGACTTGTTAAAAATCCAACAAGCTATGCTCGTCAAAATATTGGAATTAGTCAACCAGATACCGATGGCGACCGCCCTGCGGCTTACCAATAATAGATGACTGATAGGCTAAGTTTATTGATAAATACCATTGTAAATCTATAAAATTTATGGGAAATTCGGTGACATAACTGACAGAACTTCCATGTAACTAAATTTTTAAAGGTGTTAGCACTATGATAAGATGTTAATACCTTTTAAAGTGCGGCAATTATCCTATGTCAATTTTCTTTAGGTAAATATGTGTTAGTCTTTGCTATGTATTGAAAATGCGGTCTTTCATTTAGCTAATGCGTTGAGGATCGCGATTACCGATAATATTTGGCCCACGTGCATTAAGAGTTTTTATGGCCTCAAGATCACCATGGTCTTATGTCAAGCCATATATTAAGGGTTTCAGTCATGCTCTGTGGGTTTAAGGTTTTGGGAATAACAACGAGAGTGCGTTGATTGAGCCAACGCAAATCAGGACGGAGAAATAATTCGACCACATCTTAACTGGCAACCCACAATGAAAAAACTGCAAACTGCCAGCTTATGTTGAAACTTCTACACTTAAAATGATCCGCCTATAGATTGTTCAAAAACTTTATAACTTCGCACCCTGGTTGTTTTGCAAGGTCTGGGATAAGGCGCAAAAGCAAGCTTCTGGTTGAGGTTATAATGGCTCCAGCTTTTTCCATTTCATGTAAGGCAACTTTTTCAGTTCGTTCAAAGCGGCTGCCAATTGCATCAATGGGAATATATAGTTTGTAGCCATTATCAAGCGCTGCAAAGGCAGTTTGCAATATTGCAACTTCAGCTGAAAAGCCAGTTAAAATCAGCGTCTTTCTGCTTTGTTTTGCGAGTGTTTCTTTAATGGCATTAACAAGAAATGGGTCGGTTACGCTTCTTGCAAAGACATTATCATTTTTTAGCCATGGCTTTAAAGAGCTGGGAATGGTTTGAAGCGCTTCTTCATTTGGTACAATTGTATAATGAATAGGCCAAGACAGAATTGCGGCAGCCTTTGCTAAGGCTGTAGCAGCTTCTATCAATGTTTCTGGTGGATTGGTTATACTTTGACTAATAATATTTTCCTGAAGATCAACAATTAAAAGCTGTATATCATCAAGTTGCGCGGTCATATCCACCTCCATTATGTATTGAAAATACGGTCTTTCATCCAGTTAATAAAGTGTGGATCACGATGATCGACAATATTTGGCTCGCTTGCATCAAGAGTTTTTATAGCGTCTAGATCACTATTATCTAATGTAAAGTCAAATATGTTGAGGTTTTCAGCCATGCGCTGTGGGTTTGCCGTTTTGGAGATGACAACAACACCGCGTTGATTAAGCCAGCGTAAAATAACTTGGGCAACAGATTTTTGGTGCTTTTTAGCAATTGTGGTCAAAATATCATTTTGGAAAATATTATATTTTCCTTCGGCAAATGGCCCCCAACTTTCAATTTGCACATCATTTTTTTTCATCATGACTTGAAAGTCATTTTGTTGACGAAATGGATGCGTTTCAATCTGGTTGATGACTGGCTTCACCTCGTTAAATTCGATAAGGTCTTGCAAGCGGTCTGGCATAAAATTGCTCACCCCGATCGCTCTTATTTTGCCTTGTTTATAGAGTTCTTCCATCGCCCGCCATGAGCCGTAAACATCACTATAGGGTTGATGAATGAGGTAAAGATCAAGATAGTCAAGATCTAACCGCTTTAAAGCGCGTTCAAAAGCTTTGAGGGTGCGTTCATAACCGCAATCTTGTATCCATAATTTGGTGGTTATAAAAAGATCCTCTCTTTTGATAGAAGATGCTTTAAGTGCTTTGCCAACAGCCTCTTCATTTTCATAGGCGGCGGCGGTATCAATATGCCGATAGCCTGCCTCTAATGCCTTTAAAACCACTTGTTCTGTTTCATCGGCATTGATTTGGAATACACCAAAGCCAACGCTTGGAATTTCTACACCATTATTGAGTTTAAAGTTTTGCATTTTTTATCTCGCTTCTTTATTAATTATTATCGTTGCGATTTAAAAAAAAGACCAATGGTAATTACTTCTAAGTGCAATAAGTAAAACTTATAAATGCATTCTATATAGGGTGCTCGAAAACCTAAAATCAGTAAAGCATACAATGACTTACAATCGTCATTTTTAATTGCTGGTTTTATTATTTGATCATCTTTAAACATAAATCGCGCACATCTTAATCGGTTGTAAAATAGGCAATAGCTCAAAAAATTAGGGCTGACCCCTGATAGCATTTTCAAAAACCTTAGTGGATAATAAAGTAAATATATGATTGCTTTTTACTGAAATATTCAAGTAAGCACGTCACGACTTCTTTAGATCTTACAAGTTAGAGCGTTTTCCGAAAAATGAGAAGCAGTTTTCGGATAAAAAACGCAGGTCAAACAATGGATTAGAGCGCCGATCTGATCCAATCAGATCGAAATGCGCTCTAATAGCTGCACATTGCCAAAAACAATAGCGAATATCATAATTTTCCAAAGGAATGGCAAAGCGAGTAGTTTTGTATTGGGAAGCGGCCCTTAAATAAAGCAAAGGCCCTCTTTATAAATATAAAGAGGGCCATTAAAATTAAGATTTATCAGATATTATTGCGCATAGGCGGTGGCAATTGATAAAGGACCAGGACGAAGGCCTGTATGCTCTAATACACCTTTGGCCTTGGCATCATAATAAAAGCCGCGTGCATAAAGGCGAATGGCTTGTGTTTCATCGCGATCGGCAACCAAATAGGCGCCAGCTAGATATTTTACCGCATAACGAAGATTGGTTTCAGCATCTAAAAGGCCTTGTGCATGGCCGCTATAACCCATGCTTTTAGCGGTTGGATGCGAAATTTGCATCAAACCCAATAGCCATTTCCTTTGCGGGATTACCGCCACTTTCACG
>JAGSMT010001513.1:0-10482 GCA_029286875.1 Lamproptera curius
AATTGATGGAATAATTACGGTTTTACTATTGGAGACCCTCAAAGTCCACTGAGGAACGTACCATTTTTATCACTCAAGGTTTCGGATTCAAATCGAATCAGACGAATCGGAATGTAAATAACTACAAGTTATTCTGCATTGTTTTCGGTTGGTAAGCCAATATAGTCAGACCACATTATTATCTGATCAACATTTCATGTCAAATGTCAAAACCATATTTGGCAGCTAAAACGTCACTTTACCTTCAAAATTACACACTTATCCACTTGTCAACTGCCGCAGATAAAGAATATCAGATTACTTCCAAACTTTAGCTAGTAATAAGACAAGTACCATTATTCTACGATACTTATATTTATAATAGCATCAACCCTGTATAAACACACATAAGAAATATTAACACACATATATATAACAAAATTACGAATATATTTCAGTAAAACAAACTAATATTTAAAGCGTAATTCTTGGAGCAATAATATTTTATTAAAACAAACTAAAGACCTTAATGCTTAAACTAAATGGGTTAAAAGGTCGTATAGCAAATACGACCTCATTATGGAATGATTAAGTATGATGTGTATTTGATAGCTAGCTGACGACAGGAACAAGGACGCTAATTGCTTTGGGATTATCAAAGATTTAGTTTTAATGTAACTAATAATAAACTCCGTATAAAAAATCAATAATTAAGTCGTTTTATGTAAAGTATTTTTAAAAAGGACAAAAGCGTAACGGACTAAAAGCCAACGAAAAACGATAAGATAAAACACTCTTAGTTATTTTGGAACAAATTCTTCGAGTCCTTGACAACAGATTTTTAAAGACCTGCAGTTCGCAGGTTTGTATTATTGAACGCAAAATTTTATGGTCCAAATCTCTTAGTTTTACATTTAACAATGCTTTTATTTTTAATTTAATTAATGTTTTAAAACAATGAAAGCATTTAGAAGTCACGTGTTAACAAAGAAAATATGTCCAACTTTAGGCTGTTTATAATTATTTTCTTAGTAATATGTATAATCGGATAACGTGCTCATTGCACGAAACTTGCCCTCCGATTAAGTTTGTTATTTAATCATAATGTCGTCTATAGCTTCTTCATTACGTTTGAATCGAAATTTAGTAATTGAGGTTCTAATTTAAAATTTGACCGCCCCCGTGGTTTAATGGTATTGGCATACGGTCCAAGAACCCCCTAAGGAAGAAGGTGTGCATTAGAGGAGGCCTATCCGTGAACTAACACAGGTTGATGATGATGATGATAATATTTATTACTAAAGACATTAAAAATACCTAGTAAAAGAGCCCATAATAAATTGTTATGGGTAAAATAAAAAAATGGCAAAAAATATCTGTAATCAAATGCGCTTTGGCACATAGTCCTAATAGCATCAATACCAATGGTCTACAACATTATAGTACTTATCAACATAAAGCAATACACATATCAACATTAAAACACTTTTATAACCATTTATCCAGCCTAATAGAGCTAATTCAGGGAAAAAGATTTTTTGAAATCGATTTTAAAAATTTTGAGTTTTTTCGTTAAATACCAAAATAGAAATGTTTCCTCTTTTTAATATTACTTTAATAAAATAGTTTTGGAGTCTATTCAAAAGAAACAAACGGATAAAACTTTCCTCTTTATTATACAAACAAAAAAGGTACACTACAATAACATTTAAAACTTTATCAACGCTATGACTTGGGTATTAGATACAAAAATTTTATACAATAGGCATTGAATTTTATATCCAGTCGTATTTATATTATATATGATATATCTAGTCGTAGTTAAAAGGGGATTGAGAATTTTGTATATATATGTGTGTGTACCATCATCATCAGACTATGTTAGTCCACTGCTGGACATAAGCCTCCCCTAATACACCCCTATCCACTAGGGGGTTTGGACCGTAACCGGACCCACCACGCTGGTCCAATGCGAGTTGGTGGGCGGACCAACTTTTTACATGCCCATCCGACGCATGAATAATCATCACTACTTTTCAGACAATTGGGTGTTCGGCCCAAATTGCCCTAACCAACTTCGAACCCAAGACCTCTGGTTTCTAAAGCACACACCCATACCACTAGGCTACGGAGGCAGTTATGTACATTATATATATATATATACACATTCAATTTCAATTGCAAATTCCACAGAAGAATTGATTGAATAAAAAAGAATACTGAAAACAACAAGGAGATATATTATAAGTCGGTGTAGAAGACGATTCAAGGATAGAATTAAGAGTGGTTAGTGCTCTCAACGACTGATGTTGGCGAATAGGTAACCAAAGAATCGAATGTAGTTCTTCAGAAGTCGGTTACTTATTTTAAACAAATTTCATGTCCTTGAAATTTTTATCATTACCTGTGACTTCGTCCGTGTGTAATAGGAAAAATGTCCAACCGTTTTCCACCGTTTTTATTGCAATGGTTAATAGTAAATGTCCTTTCTTGGAATCTATCTCATGTATGTATAAAATTTCATCAAAATCGGTCAATGGTTTAGACAGCAGAGATGGACAGACAGAGTTACTTTCGCATGTGTAATATTAGTATGGATTGAATCATTACAGTAATAACATTTACCGTCAGTAAAATATTCCAATGAAATGAACGATAAAATAATATAAGTCCACGGTTAAGACCATTACTATCGAAAAAAACGCAAGATTTAATTTCTGAAACAGGCCATGAAGGTAATAATTTTGAGCGCCTGTTGATGTTATAAAGGTTTATGGCTCATGACAATTTCCATGACTTTTTATGCGAGACAAAAATATGCGATCATTCAACTTAATTGCACAATTAAAAAAGTAAGCAAGTAATAATAATTAGGGTGAAGTAGTTATATAATGATTTATGATATTTTTAGACAAATAACACGACAGCTCAGAACAAGATGATGATGTAGATACTAATTTATGAGACATAACATCTCGTGTCTGAGGGATTTGGTGCTTATTACGTCTTATGTATTTGAAGTTATGCTTAGACCTGTGTCTATGTGGAGCTTTATCTATTATATAGTTCCAGGGATTGCGAGATCTTTCAAATTAAGTGACTAAAACATTAAAGAAAAGGCCACACGCATTTAGAAAACGTGGGCTGATTTCAAAGTAGTCCCCTTAAGATGAGTACACGGACTGAGGCGCGGATGATTGGTTAACTATCTAATCGATTGCTGGGGGCGGTAAGAATCGCCTTGGAACGTGGGTGTATATCGCGTACGCGGTGTGTTTGTCTCGCCGTGCGCGGTAGACCTAAAAGTGCGTGTGTGTGTGTGTTATCTCTACTTGTCTGTATAGTATAGTGTAGTGGGACCTTCGATGGGTCCGGACTTCCCTTCTTCGTGCGGGAGTAAAAGTATACTACGAGGACGACGTTTTCTAGTAGAGACATCTAGGTCTGCGTGATAATTTGCAGCGCTTCTATTATTTGGTATAAATTTTTGTAAAAGTTTTTAAAATGCCCACAAAATGTAATCGGCATCTTGCAATCTCAATGTTAGTTGACATTTCTTTGATACCAGTTTGCTCCGGTGGAACGGCGTAAGAATTTATTTTGCACCACCACCGATTTAGGTGGTGGGAGGATATATGCGCATAACAAAGGCAAGTATATGCTATTTGAGTTTGTATGATAGAAGATGCGATTCAAAACATAAGTGGTTTTTCTTCTAACCACTTTGAGATGACTATTGAAATTCATGTTACTGTCGAAAGTAACACCTAAGTATTTGGCTTTTTCTACCAAGGAATCGGTTTGCCGTAGAGCTTTAATTGCCCGAGTGTTTGCCTACATCGAGCACTGTGTGTGGTTTTAAAAAGGGATGTGTGGTAGGACAAGTGTGGTCAGCTCTGACAGAAGAACGACTAAAGTATATTGCTACACTTTTTTAGCGATTCACATCAATTGTCCATTTGCGAAACCAATCGCCTAGGCAATAGGAGAGCAAGAGGAGTAATAGAAGGCGATGCCAACTGCAAAAAGCACAAGGTTAACATTGAAGTGTATGGGAATATCGCTAATAAATAGCGTGAATAACAGAAGGGGAAAGAACGAAGGCACGCCCGCTAGCAAGGGACGTCTGGTTGAGAGGGTGTTTTCTACTCAATATCGAAAATAGCGATTCGAAAGTTAGGCTAGTATGATGTGCACAAGCCTTTCAGGCACATTGAAATAGTACAACTTATAGAGTAAGCCGTTGTGCTAGACTTCAGAAGTTTGTTGCGCCTTACGCTGCTTTCTTATGGGCAGGAAAGGTATTACTTACAACCAGGTGAACGTCCTACTCGACTCATCGCTTTATCCGATAAAAAATGTTAAAAATATTTACGTTCTTTGTAACTGTATCATTACACGTCATTCCAAAATATTCTAAGCTAAACGCCTGTTACATAAATTAAAGTTTCCGGAAGAAAACGCGGAATATCTTAAAATACTTTGATATGTGACCCTTTTTGGTTCTTTAAGGAACTTTGTAGAGATTCTACAAATAAAGGACTTCGTTTAATATTATACAGACATAGGTACCTTGTAGTTGAAGGAAACGTTAAAAAGTTTATTTTTGTAAAATGATTATAAACTGTCAATAATGAATTTCTTTGAGGTCAGAGGCGTCCTATTCCGAACCGGTGGCGTCCTTGACATTGACAATCAATAAACGAGTCTAATGCTTTTATATAATATTTTTTTATAAATATAAATTTAATGTTAAAGCCCAAGAAAGCTTGCTAGTAACTATAATTTATTTAATAAATTTATTGCATTGCATATTTAAAATTTAACTACTTGAATGTATATTGAATAATTACCAGGAGTATCTGTAAAATAAGCTAAACTGAAGAACACTCATCTATTATATTAGCAAAATATTATTTAAATACGGTTTTATTTAAACATAAAACCAATCTACAAATTTTAATATTTAAATTAAATATTTGGGATAGAACCAAAATGCCATTTATTCTAAAATATATTAAATATAATTAAGCGTCCGTCCGCTTAGAATACGAGAAATGTCCGCGAGGTGTATTGAAATAAGCTGTATAGTCTGTCTTATGTATATGCACAAATTAATAGTTTTTGTTTTGCCGTTGACAGACTTCCATATTGACTTTTACATTCCTAGTTCACTCCGTACTTTTTAAAACTACCAAATTGCTAGAAAAATACCACTTATGTCTCGTTTTGAGTATCTGGGTACAAAATTCGAATAGTTTACACAGTAAACACGGACAGACAGACATATAGCAAGACAGATTTATTTTTGCTTTTATATTACTGTGGATTTATAAAAATATTACTTACACCTTTCTTAGAAATGATAATTTGAAGAAAAACTCCTGAACGGAAAAAAAATATTCGTTGAAATTATTCGCATAAATGACGTTAATTATTTTATTTAAATATAATTGTGTATTTGTAAATTTTATGTAAAAATAACAAGAAATGTGACAAGTCAGTTGATAGGTCGGTGAAGATTGTTAGGGTCTAATACCTAGCAATGGTTAATAACAATGAGACCTAAATATCCTTAGACACAAGATATTTCATTTTGATTATCTGGTTGTAACAAAAGTGTCGGTTAAATAAGGTGCCGTGATTATTTTAAAGTAACCGCTGCGCACTGCTCAAATCTGCACCATGCGGGCTTGATAAGAATGTCTTACTAAAGACAAGTCACGTTTCAAAGGTATTTGTACGTATTTTGTATTATTTGTTCCATCCTCAGACATCATGTACGAAATTTACTTTCAAATGTTTTTCATATTTGGATCACATATTATATTTTAGTGGTCGTTTTTATATTGTTTTCTTGTATAGTTTCTACGTTGGTCTTTCTCCTAGTCATTTGTCCAATAAATGGGTTTGGATTCTAATCCATTCTGATTTACCTGAAGAACTCAAAGCAATTGGCATTTTACCTCCAGTTCCTCTTACCTTATTGCGTTAAGCTACCCAGGCCGTTGTTTAAATACAACAGTTAAAATAATATAAATTATCCATATTAAACTATAGATTGCCTTATACGAGGTTCACAACCGAAACGGACAACTTAAATTACTAAGAAACGTATCTTTCATTTAGGTAATTTTGTAGTTACCACATTTTTAGACTTACCAAGAAACAACACAATAATGTTGTCGCACAAGCAAATACGACCTCTGACTGTAAGAAGGCCAGGACCATAAATACTAATAATACAATTACAATTATACTGATGCAGTACAATTGTAGATGTATTATCAAGTTTCAACATATATACAATATTCAGCTAAGTCCTAAATTTGAAATCTGATCTAATGAACGTCTAGATAAAAAAAAATTATATTTAATTTGAATATAAAATAGTTTAGCAAAAATTCAAAAACATTGAGTATAGATATATACCAACTAAGTCTACCCGTGTTCATAGATGCTGGAAAGAATACGAAACGAATGGAATAAATATGTAAAACTAACGTGAAAAATCCATAAAATAGTGGATTTGATACATAGATTCAAAGTGTTAAAGATTTCGCAAAGAAATACTTTATCTCAATAAATATGGAGATTAATTTAATTATGTGCTTTGTTCAAAATTCATATTTTTGAAATATAATTATACAAACACTGTGGCTTCAAGTAAGGTATGTACCAAATTATATCCCCTGTCTATGTCAAAGGAACGCACCTGCTTCACGAGCGGATTTATAAAGCAGAAAATGACTAGCATTTCTTTCGGCCCAAAATAAACACTGAAAGACGGATGATAAAGGTAATTTCCGTTTTGGCATTAGTGAAATCGGTGTCAAGTCGTGCCCGTTGACAGATATTTAGTTTTTTTTTATTATTAATAATACTTATAATAGGTTCGCAACTGCCTCCGTAGCCTAGTGCAATGGGCATGTGCTTTAGAAACCGGAGGTCGTGGGTTCAAATCCTGCGGGGACTCAACAAATTTTCATTGTTGTTTCCTAGTTGGTATGCCGAGCCGATCACCCAATTGTCTGAAAAGTAAGATGATTCATGCGTCGGATGGGCATGTAAAAAGTCGGTCCACCCACTAACCCGCATTGGACCAGTGTGGTGGGATACGGTCCACAACCCCCTAATGGATAGGGGTGCATTAGGGGAGGCCTATGTCCAGCAGTGGACTATCACAGGCTGTTGATGATGATGATTTATACTAGGTAGTCACTGTAGAAAATTCGAAATATTCAAAATAATAATAGTGGCAAAGAACCTGCTACGTCATTCTGTTACTTTAAATTTTCTGTGAAAAAGCGGAAACCATAAACGTAGAATGTTTTAGGCAACAGAAGTCAAAAAAGAACCATAAAATTTTCCATAACGAAATGCTTTTGAGATTTTTTTTTTCAGTATTAACCAAAAATACACATTGTTTTATGTTGCACATACTTATAAGTATGTGTATTTTAAAATTATTAATATCATTTAGAAAATAATCAAATCGTAAAAGTATTATATTTAACGTTTTAAATATTTCTAACGGGAAAACAACAATAAATTAGAAAGTTATTTAATTGGACAGATAACCATTTGATTTAAAAAAATACGCTTCAAACAAAAAACCTTCTTTTGGAAATAAATTTAATAGCGTTTCATTCATTTGATGAAAATGCATCAATAAAAAACGCCTTATATACTAATATTTCGCCGTATTTCGCTAACCAAACTTTTAGAGTAGAAAATAATTATAAAGAGAAAATTAGCTCAGCAAAGCAATTTCACACGGCAAGTATGTGCCTAGTAACAAGGAAAGTTGACAGTTTCATAAACTTCTTTTTATTATTACACTAAGTTTTTTTTCACTTTTTTTTATTTACCACTAAGTTTACATTATTCCATAAACAGTATTAATACAAATGTAAAAAAAAATGAAAAATATATATATTTATTTTTGAACTAAGCTATAAGCTAAATATATTAAATGCGGCATAGAGCTACTTATTAACAATGTTTGCAGAATAGGTTAGTCGAGCCAGGCAGCATATTTCGTCTAGCGTTCTCATAAATCAATTGTCACCAAGATACCAATCTCTGCATGACCATCGCAAATAACAACATCATACATCCGACGCCACTTTGCTGCTATGGGTAACAATGTTTAAATTTGCTGTAAATTAAGTTTGGCTGAAGATAAATTATTCTGATTAATATATTTGGACTCTATTTTTGAAAAGCAATGGAAAGTTTAAATGAGAAAACCAACTTAATCGTTGTTTTATACACAACGACGAGATACTGTTCATAAATACAGTAATCTTGTTTTCAAAGTTTCATCTTGGGATATATTTAAACTAACAAACAACTTAAGAAGCCTCAGGGCAGCTCATCTAGCCAGTGACTTTGGTCGTGGCGGTAAATAAATTCTTAACCTTTTGTAACATGTTTGCCTTTGAACTTATAACCTAACGATTCAAATTCAAATTCAAATTCAAATATCTTTATTCAATATAGAATGTAACACTCCATTGGATTGTCAAACTTACCACCGGTTCGGAATAGGACGCCTCCGACCTGGAAGAACCGGCGAAAAAACTCAGAGGGCCTATTTGTCATCTTTTAAAAATAATCAAATATAATATTAAAATTTTCTTATGAGCTACATACAGTACTATCATACGATATTACACCTTGAAAAAGCCTGGAGCAGCATTCCATTACCAGCCTGTTTATCATTTATAAATTCATTTATGTCTAATAACCTTTAACCATAAACGTTCTCTACTTTTTAAATTTATTAAAGTTAAATTCTGGAACGTTTACTAGGATTTGTTGTAAAAGCGTATACATTGTCCATAAAGATTTACTTATTCTTCGCAGTCTAGGTTGCTGGAAGAATTAAATTATGTTTGTTTTAGTATTTATTTTGTGCATCCAATGTCTAAGAAAATCATTTCTATTTTTGCACATACATTAGGTTTTCAATGTTTGGAAGTAACAGTTATATTTTAATCTCTGGGAACAATTTCTCCAGGTTCCTTGGGGCCAGGTTATAAACCGCTCGAATAGCTCGTTTTTGGAGGACAAAGATCGTATTAGTATCCCACTTCCCCACGTAAGAATGCCATAAGACATTACACTGTAAATAGCTAAAGTATCCAACGGCCGTCTCCACGCATTAATTGTCTGATTTTCTTGACAGCATATACTGCAGAGCTGAGGTTTATTCGACAGTCTATTAATATGAGGCCCCACTGCAATCTGGTATCTTTTTTATTCCCAGAAAGCAGGTTGACTCAACAACGTCTATTCTTCCTCATCTAATGAACCCTTCCACATTTACTCGGTCTTACATTTGATCATAAATTTAATAATTTTGTCTTCTTCTGGTTCAGTAAAATTATGACACTAAACCAGTGCGCACTCTAAGGTATTATTTACATCGTCATTTTATTGATGTGTGTCGTTTATTTAAAAATTAAGGAAGTATCATCTAAATAATACTATCTCGTCGTTTTATTAATAACATATGGTAAATCATTTATATAGATGAAAAGAAAAAGCCAGAATAGGCCCCTATGGACACCCATATTCCGGGCCCCTGGAGTCTTTTACCATTCACTCAACCCTCCTGAGTTCGGGGCTCAAGTACGAAGACAGAAGATTGAGTGGCGTTTCTTACACCATAGTGACGAATTTCCTGACCAGGTTTCATCTGCGCAATCAAAAGCTTTTGAATCAAAAAATCCTAAGGCATCCTGCCCTTCCAAGCCTCAAAGATTTTAAGGCTAAGCATCAATCTGGACGACCCTAAAAACCTCTGTTTTTTATTAATGAGACAGTTACTTTAAAATGTTTCGTGGTGGTTTAATAATTTTTCAAATTTTTAAAAAATCAAAATAGATATGGGTCTAAATTTTGGGTCCAATTTCCCTGAAAACCGGTATAACTCTACTTGCTTATTAGGTCAGAAACTCCCTCTGGATGCCTTAAATTTGTTGCTAGATGAGGTGATATTACATCAATAATCAATTTATCACAAAGGTTGGTCTGCGGTTTTTAATATCTAATTTCTACATGCCCCTAATGTCCTTCTAATACCAGTAAAATTAAACATTTTGTCATTCAATAACATTATCTTTTTAATAGTGATTCGAAACTTTGGAGAAACAAAAGTGACTTTGTCAAACCGGAATTCAAAAACTCTCAAAATGTATTAACTTAATTTATTTATCAACATTTAAAGTTATTTTTAGGCTGCTCCTTGCGGCCTTCATTCCGTATTTAATTTCAAATCTTTCCTTTTCTGTAAATTTTTTTTTTTTAAATATAAACTTTAAAATAAACCTTTTAAATATTTAGAATAAACCCTTTTTGCCCAAATTATTATTTGGTTATATTTTGCCTATAACTCTTAATCTCCCTTTCAGTTCCACTTTGGCCCCTCACTAAACACTCAGAATTTAGTTTAACCGTTTTAAGTAAAATATTAAAAATTCTTTTTTTAAAATT
>JAGSMT010001514.1:0-10550 GCA_029286875.1 Lamproptera curius
AGCACGGTTGATTGTTGGATAATTGGATAGGAAATATTGTTAAAACAATAAATATTTAAAGTGCCAAATCTAAAAAAAAATCAGTGGTTATTTTTAAAACAGATTTCAGATAAAAAAGGAAAACAACTAATACGTATTTAAATGAAATATTTTGGTATTAATTGGACAAAAGTAAAAACCACTATCAGAGATATTTCATAGTTACCATGATAATTATATACTTTTGAATATTATAAACCTATGATTGAAAACCTTATCAAAAATAATATTGTACTTCCGTTATTAAAAAAAACGTTTAACAGCTTTTATTAACAGGTTTAAGAACGATTAGATTAATGTTTAAAGTAAAATTTCTAAAAAGTATATAAATAATCCAAACCCTCTGTAGAATTTAAAAAAAATTTTATTATAAAAGAAACGTAAAAATTAATTTAAACCGGGGTCAAAAACATATGGTGGGGTAAAATATTCGAAAAATTGAATATTAAAATATGGACCGATTGTTGGTTTATAGAAGAGGAATGCCTTCATAATTTTTTTAAAAGTTGCCATCTGTTATTTCGGTCTTGTAAAAGAACCACCCGGTGCGTATTCTCGGCAAATCAGTAAATTTTAACCTCCCCTTTCTAGTTTAAGGGCCCATTGCCTACGCAATTATTGGAAACGGAGGTAAAAAAGTCCTTGGTCTCTGGCGAGCAGGTTTGTCCGGCGTTTTCCTATGAACGTCGTATCAATTACAGTATTAAAATGGAAGAACACTGAGAGGAATTCCCAGAATACATATCCTTTAGCCTTGGCCAGTTGAATAAAATGATAATAAGCAGACAAATTTTGTTTTCTGTTATTTTTAAGGAAATAAGGATAAAAGTCAAGAAAAATTGCAACGACGACGTATGAGTAATATACGCTTTATAGTGGTTCTTTTATTGTATTTGCCACTAAAATGTTTTGGAAAAATTATCAATTTAAAAAAAAACAGCTTCAACGGGAAAAAAAATTTAAAAAAGTAATGCCACAACATTCAAGTCCAATCCAATCCAAGGTATTTGTACTGTTGGGCCATGCCATTAATTTAAAATCAATAGTTTTAGTTATGCCCCTTGGACAATTGTCCTAATTTTAAAAAACTTAATTCAACAGTTTTTTTTCTCCTATAAAATTAACAAAATTTGACAGACACATGTCACCAAGAGTCGATTAAGGAAAAATTAACCTGCAAGAGGTAATTTAGCTTGGAACTTTAATAATAATTGAATAAAAATTCCTTGTCAAATTTTAAAGGTTACAATATAGGAAAAGGCCAATCCGTATTGAAGACCAGTGAATAAATCCTTATGTCTCCACGGTAGGGCATTTCCGCGACTATAATAATTAGTCTGCCCGTTAGGATGTTTGGAAAGATTCCCGAACGTCGGGAATAAATCCTATATAAAGCATGATTCGTCCTAATAAAATAATGTTTTACTTTATGCCAGTAGTTAAATACGTAGATCATTAAAAAACCCGACGCCGGTATATAATAGGGTGTCGTTATTTATATAAATTTAACATTTTTTCGGTTCGGAAGGTGTAATTTAAAAAAAAGCTTCCAAAGTTATTTTAAAATTCTTTCATTTTTGTTTTGCTATAAAATAAATTCAATTTATTATTATTCTCTTTAATGGAATTTTAACTTTGAATGTTTTCATGATTTTGATATTTTATGTTTACTGGTTCTTGCCTGTAATTAAAAATATCAACTTTGTCATTTTATGGGTTTTTGTATATTTTTCAATTTAAACGTTATTTTAAACGGTGTTTAAGATACCCAACAATAAACCCCTATAAAGGGTATATAACGACAATAATTAAGGACCAACCACCGCAAGAAATGCTGTTTTGCTCAAAGTTTGTAATAACAAAATAAATTATGTAACCTATTTTTTGATTATAGACCCAAAACAGAAATTGTTAGATATTTAAAATACTAAACTCTTTTATTGAGGTAACCTTAAAAAAAAAAAAATTTGTATACTTTACTAAAGGCTCAGCTTTTTTATTAGATATTAATAATCATAGTTTAGTTAATAATCATTTTCAGTTTGACCAGCCAATAATTCCAAGTCGCTTTATTGTTATGAAAGTGAATTTTCCAGATTTGTGTTGGAAACAGGGAACTACGGAGACTATTTCTATTTAAATTTGGATTTCACCCTTAGTAACGATTAATAAAAAAACCTTTTTTTTAACGCTTTTTTGCAAGACGGGTGATTTAAAACAAAAATTAAAAAGTTAAGGAAACGTATTAAAAAACCACGCTTACCCTCCCATATTAAGATTACATAACTAAAAAAAATTAAAAATAATAATCATTCATCATGGCCCTTTTTGTGTGTGGGTTTGGAGTTATTTGGTTAATATTCCTCTTTTATTCGATGGAAGGTCTGGACAAAGTTTTATTAAATCATCCATTCAAGATAACCGGCAGTTTGAATGTTAATCTTAAATTGTCTTTAGGGATGACCTAATACGCTTACCTGATCCGACATTTTCTTCTTAACTTTGCGACATTGTAATATCGAAACATGATTACAATTATTTATTGATCAATCCCCCGCAACAATGATAAAAAAAAAAAGAAAAGAGTTACTATTTTCCCATTTCTTGTTTTATCATGAAAGTTCACTTGATTACACTTCTTTTTATTATATTTGACAATGAAGTACCTTCTGCTTGGTGTACTGGCCAAGCAGAAACCTTATCATCATTAGCCGGTAACCACCGCTGGACATAGGCCTTCCCCAATACACCCCTATCCATTAAATTTTGGACCTTTCCCACCATGGTCCAATGCGGGTTGGTGGGTGGAGACTTTTTACATGCCCATCCGACGGCTGGATTCTCTTACTTTTCAGACCAAATTGATCGGCCCAAATTGCCCTAACCAACGGAAACAACAAGAAAATTTTTTGAGTCCCCGCAGGTTCGAACCCGACCTCCGGTTCAAAGCACTCGCCCATACCACTGGGCTACGGAGGCGTAACCTATGTTTACCTTAATCCATAGGGACAAACCGACAAGATAAACAAGGTTACGGGCGATTGTCAACTTATTCTTTTTCTCCAATAAATCAACGGGGCTAAAGATAATAAGACATTAAGTCCTTCTTTTTATAAGAGGGCTTACTATTATTTTCTCTAATATTAAATGACACGTTATATTGTGACATATTAGCTCTGTTGCAATATGAAACCTTAACAATTTTAGTTTAATCATTTCTGTGATCTAAACATATTTGCTCCATTTAAATTGCCATCGTAAGATAAAGTAAGTACGTATCCATTAATCACGTGTAGTGAACGTAATTTGGACGTTAATTAAAATATCGATACACTAATTATGCTTAAATCCATAATATCTTTGACAATAATTTCTTCCTTTCATGCTAATAATGGCAAATGTTATTATTAATAAATAAATAAATTTGCGCGATTGCATGGTGTTTACACGTTAAACAAGCTTATCCAGTCATAGTTAAAAAACTTTAAAAATTTTTACCCCTGAAGTTTTGTTAAGTTAAATAATAACTAAGTTAATAGTAATTTTATTTACAAAATTATATATATAATGACACGTGTACTTACACATAAAGAGCAGTGATTAATATTGTATTAAATTGGACTAAACACTCAATGCGAATGACACAAAATACATACTGAATAAAATAGCAAAGTCGTATCCATAAAATATAATAAAAATATAAACTTGTTATTAACATCCTAATGAGTTATTCTATTAAATGTATTTTATGAATCAAAGCGTACCCTTTCTTATTAAAAGAGGAGATGATGAGGTTTTATTTTTTAATAAAACAATACATCGACATCTTACATGCACAACATGAAATTCTATAACTTTGTTGGAAAGCGGAAGAAACGCGTCATTAAGTCTATTCTTCTGAGCAGCTGCGTCGCAATGGGGTGGCGCTAAATATTAATAATCTACCAACACTAATAAATAAATATGTATTAAAAGTAAGTCTTTTATCCAATTTTCTGGAGGCTTTTTAAATTAACGTATCAATGAATTCATATATTATAAGGGTAAATAGTTTTCTAGTTATTTTTCATGTCATAATTTTAAAATTGAATATCTCTTATAACTTTTGAGCTAATATTCGTTTAATATAGTATAGTGTTTCGTGTGTTTGATAATGAAGATGAACTACAAACCCAGTTTCAAAATTATAAAAAACATTTTTTATAATTTAAAAACTACTTTTAAACTATTCTGCCTAATTTGAAACATTTTGATTAATACATACAGCATATTTCTATAATATATGCAATAGGTTTTATACAATTTATTGAGTACAATTATAGAAAAGTTTATGTATATCCAAAAAACAATATATATTGGGTGATCGGCCCAAATTGCCCTAACCAACTAGAAACAACAATGAAAATTTGTTGAGTCCGAGACAATATAATATATATATATGTATATATTGTTTTTGCCTTTGAATGGCCTTGAACCTTAGGATACAACGAGCCTACTTTGTCTTCGAGTGTTCTTTGAGTCGGTGAGATTTACTTTGGTATACCTATGCTATTTTCTATTTTATAAGTTATATAGCCATCAAACTTACTCTGGGTTTAGTAAAAATTACTGCCTCCATAGCCTAGTGGTAGGGCGTGTGCTTTAGGAACGGAGGTCGTAGTTCGAACATCTTGGGGACTCAACAAATTATCATGGCCTATGTCCAGCAGTTGAATAACACAGGCTGATGAGGATGACGAAAAACTTTGACCATTTTAGTTTAAAATTCAGTTACAAAAAGTTGACTGAGAGAAAATTCCTATGATAAATAATGCAATTTTTACGAATTTTATTGCATTTAATTACTTTACAATTATTTAAAATTATAGTCTTCGCGTAAGCAACGGAAAGTATTACTGGATAACTAATTATTGCTTGCCTTATTGCTTATAGCACAATTTAAACTTAAAATAAGTCAAGGTAACTTCACAAGTAATCAGGTTATAATCACATGAGCAATATTATTAGAAAAAACATTAAAGTGACATAAGCTTGCCTAGTAGTGCTGTATTTTTAAATTGCTATTATAACAAAAAAATAATAATAAGCTCAATTTTAATTTTAATTCTATTTAGAGTGCTATTCTAAGTTGTAAATAAATTTTACATAAGTTTAGATTACAAAGCACACAATAAGATTAAAATAATATTTTTATAAGTATCTATAGTTAGAATTGTTCGTATACATTGAAAAACTGCATTGTGTTTTGAAAATGGCCACTTTGGTTCAAAAGCGGCAACTATTTATCGATGACGGCGGACAGGAACCGTTTCCTTTTGCACTCTTAAGAAATACAAGAATCCTGAAGGATTATGTTTTGTTTTTTTTTTGTCAATTAAAAAATAATATAGTAACATTTTATGCTTCTTTTATTTACTTTATAAATACACTAGCAGGCTCTTCACGCATTGCTGTGGCTAGAATTTACTTATTTTATATTGTAATAAATAACTTGAGGCCTGAGGGCTTAAGATTAACGGAAAGAGAATATCACTCATGAGGACCACCATTTTTATTAGATAAACGGGATTTGTAAAAAACAGTGACCTCGATGACGAAACAGTGATGATGCCACCGTTACACCTAAAAACATTAAATAAATAACACTGGTATAAAAATCGATTGGATTAGTATTTAAAGTGGACAGATTGAAGGCGATTAATCAAAATGCTCCTTATGGTGATATCGAGCAAAATTCTACACAAAAGAGTTAATTTTTAAAATTATTATTGTTTTTTAAATTATTACTTTTATATTGAAAATGTTATAATTTGTACAGATACGGAGCACTACCACTTTCGTTGCATGTTTATTAAAAAACAGAGAACAAATGTTGATTACATTCGTCGCAAGCGTAAGGAAACAACTGTCGTATGAAATAATAAATAATGAATATCCGTTTATGATATATCTGCCGTTGAATATGTCATTATTTTTTTTATTTTATATAGGATACAAGCTCAATTTTATTAACTTTTGTAAATATTCATTTCTATTTTTTTACGTTTTATGTTTTTGGCGCATGTTAGAAAGCTGTTTTATTCATTATTATTTTATGTGATTGCCGGGTGTAAAATAACGGCGTTATGAAATTGCATTTTTGTTTTTAACAATAGATAAAATTGTTATAAAATTAACTGACCAAAATTTATTAATTTTTAGCAATTACTTTTTTGTCGCAATTCTCCTATTATTAACGAAAACTTTATGCTATAAAACAGCGCCATCTATTACCACACACAACGCAATCATTAAATTTCGCAAATTATCACAATCGTTTTGTAGCTAATATTTTGCATCAAATAATAATAGAAAATAAATTTTATTAAAACAATATTGCGATTATAAATTAAGATGTAAGCTGTTATATCTTTTTAGTTGGATTAAACTGCACATGGTGGGCACTATATTTAAAAACGGTTAAGTAGTTTAGGAGTCCATCGCGGTCAAACAACGTGACACGTGATTTATATATATTAAGATTAACCAAATCTATTAATATACATAGCAATATTTTTTCAAACACAAAAGAAATAACCAATCCTATTCAAAAATAATTGACAAAAATATATGACCGACTTCTAACAGCGTATAACTATTTTAATTTATCAGCAACATAAGCGTACTGTTCAAAAGAAAATACTGAGTTAAAATTTTTGACAAAAAGACTGGAAGTTGATACTGACTACAGAAACATTTTACCAGTTTAAGAACTATAAACTTCTTAACTTATTATTTAAAAATATAAATATATAATAATTTGTTAACGATTTTATCAGATGTATAAAATTTCTAAATAGGATATTATACGACTAAAGAAAGATCAATAAGAGGCACATAAAAAGATCTTTTATTGTGATGAATTTAACATTTAATAGCAACATTTGACGAGTAAGAGATATTGGCCTCGGAAGTTGGCACTTACTCGTTTTATTACTGACAATGTTGATAAGATGCCTTTGCTACGAACTCGGAAACAGGAAATTTTTCCTTATTTATGCTTAATTAATTATATTGTTTAAATTTTGACTTAAAGATATGTTTCACGCTGATTTTTGTTTGAAAGTTTTTTCTTTGAACATAGATAATTCCCGTTTTGCAAAAATAAATAAATAATCTGAAAATAATAGTAAATTGACTATAAGTTCTAACTTTTATATTTTTAATTAACAGCTGTTATTTAAATTTAATACAATCTCCAAGATTTCAAATTTCGAAAGAAGAACTCCAGCTGACAGTGTAAATATATCAATCAATTTATAGATTTCAGCCGCTACCCGTTGGTACAAAGTGGATTTTTGTTTACTCGAACTACAACGTAAATTTAACTTTAAAGAGAATATGGATTATTTCTCTTTTTTCCACCTTATTTACGTAATAGGAAAAAACAACTTAAAATAATCTATAAAATTATTATATTTATCCAAATATTTAATTAATAATTTTCTAAATAAGTTTCCAAACAATTTTTAATAATCTACAATAGTGTTTTAAAGTGTTTAAATACGTATCTCTGATTTCATTGTTAAGTATTTTTTTTAAAAACCTTATGTTCTAAATCAAAAGCCAAAAACAAACGACTAAAAGTTTTGTTAATTAATTTCAGCCTGTTGCAGTTCTATTTCGGCTTTCCTGAATAATTTCATATTATGTGATCAAAGGGAGTATTTAATCAACATTGTGCAGCATTTATTCGAGTTAACTTTCAATGTAAGATATTACTCATTGTTGTACAGTATTAATAAAAACATTACAATAAACTATCAACCGAGTTATTGTGATACATATTCATCATTACACTCAGCATGTTTCAACACGACAGTCTCATTACCAGCTGTGAAAATTAAAAAGTGTTAAATTATGATGTTATGTTTTTTTCAATTATGGGCTAACTACAGCAAGTGCACAAAATAACTTTGATAAAAAAAATTTTGCACTTTTGGTTATTAATTATAGATGTAATGAAATTTTATCAAATATGTTTGAAGCAATTGATACTACATTTATTTAAAATAAAGTATCAATTGCTGTGTACTCTTTTTAGTTAAAATTGAACTTTTAATTTAGCTAATTCTCGGGTCATTAGTTTAGGAAATGTTTGTTTCGCTTCAGGTAGCCTTCAAGTATTTCTTGTTCTATTACTGACACTTCAAACCATCCGCGGTAGAGGCATTTGAATGGTAATTTATGTAAGGCCATAGACTCGAACTATTTAATACATGCAATAGATGCAGATACCTATTATATACTATGTTATAAAGTTTTTCAATCAATGTGAATTTGAGAAAACGTCCTCCAAACGGCCTTATGAATGTATTGATACAAATTTCTTTGCAAAGAACTTTTGTTTAAAAGTTTTCTTATCGTTTTTTTATAATTAAATTTTAAGTAATGTATTCATATGTATTGCAAGAGTCAGACATACTGCAGAAAAAAATCGCAACGCTCCAGCAAAGTTAAAAACTCTTTAAAGTCTTAACTGAATAGGATAAACATTTTTCCCGACCATGCGGTGTGACATCAGACTATGCGAGCAACATTCAAGATAAAACTATAACAAAGGCTTTAATCCTTCACTACGGTTAAAACTCACACGGGTGAATCAACTTAATAACACTTCAGTTTCAGAACAGAAGATAAACTGAAGAACTTTCTTGTATTCTATATGTAAGTAATTTATTTTTATAACAATAATTTCTTACATAAACCATCACACTTCACATATTTGTACTTAATACGCTAAATAAACGTTACCTTTTTTGAGTTTCACTTTTAATTCGACAACATTGAATTTGCGTTAATATAATATCACTATATTGATAAAATTTGTGAATCGAGGCATACATTATAAAAACTATATCAAAGTAGAAAAAGCTCCTTTTCATACAGATGTCAAATTGTTTGTTCAAAATTTGAGTAAATATTCATTTATATGATCCATTTAATTAACCAGATATCTATTATAATACTTACAGTCTTACAAAGGAAAATTTCACGAGGTATTTAACCGTATCGGGGAAACGTTTCTCTCAAGTGTATACTTACGGATTAAAAGTTACAAAAGTTATTATAACCCTGTTGATGACTTATTCACGTTTCTTAATGCGTATACACGTTTGGGAACTTTCCTTAAGTCACAATTATTCCTTGTATTTGAAATGTACTATACATATATATAATTAATCTCAAATTTATTTTGATTTTCCCTCCGTCAACTAGACTTTTATTAATCCTTTTCAAATTGTGTCCATAGTGAAGCGATTACCTGCTGTTCTACCCTTTGTTAGAGGCGTAACTGACAAATTGGCTTCATTTTGACGCGGGCTGCAATCAAAACTTATTTCAAGCAGCTGGAGAAGATTGGTCAGGAATTGACCAATCTTCTCTCAAGTATTTATTAATCAATATTGTACTTGACAGGTCTGTACAATATTCCTCTTAAACATCCACGAGTGTACAAGCGAGGCTGTACTGCGGCCTCTCTTAAATTGGACAAACAAAGTGAGCAATAAGAGCCCGCGTGAAGGAATATATAGCTGACATTATAAATAAAAGGCGCAACATATCGGCATTTTGTGACAATACTTTTAATCACCCAAACCATTACATCAGATTTAATCGACCACAAATCGTCGCTAAAGAACACCGATTACTACTAAGGATGATACGTGAGGGGGTCGAGATTAGAAAACATCAAAATTTCAATAGAGGAGGTGGTTGGGTTTTACTACCTAAGTAACCCCAAGTAGGGGACCCCATAAGTAACATGATAATTTTGCTGTATAAACTTTGCTCTGCTGTATAATTTATACTCCATAAATGACTGACAAAATATCTTGGAAAAAACCTAATAAAAACGAACAAATTTTAACATAATAAGATATGAATTATAATGCAATATTATCAGAATGTTAACCAAATGCCTTACTCTGTTCGCATATTTGGCCTGATGTTCGTCTACATTCATGCGATTGAAAAAAAACATCGCGTGGTTATTGTATAAGGCGGTCGTCCATACATGTTTTATTTTGAACCTTCTTCATGTCTTGTTTGGATAAAGTGTATTAAAAACTACAATGTTTTTAGCAACAGTTGTTTATTTTGTTACTAAGTAACGTAAGAAAGCGTTACAGTGATCTGTTTTAATACAATTGTGAGGATGTTTACATGGACTGTGTATGATTCAAGTCACTGTATGAACTGTTGCTTATAAATTTTTCAGACAAGGGACATCGGGAAGCTTTTCAACAGGTAAACTTTACTCTCGTATCATATTTACTATTGCACTATAAAATGATTTTTTTAACGAAAACTTAAGTAAAGTATAAAATATCAATGACTTCAAATTGTGTCGTACACTGCTCCTGTTCATATATTAAATTATCTATCCTATCCTATCTGAGAGCACTTACTCCCAACTAACCCACGTCATCAATTTCTATTATACTGGATCTTTTCCACATTGTTGCGTA
>JAGSMT010001515.1:0-10500 GCA_029286875.1 Lamproptera curius
ATTTATTATAAATTTTTATAGCCTACGCTGCTTGCGTTGCGCACGAGCAGTCAGGCCACTCAATGAAAAGTGGTCACCGACACCCATAGACATTGGCAATACTGGTATCATCAACGCGCTGCCTATCGTGAGACATAGGATGTTAAGTCTCGTTTACCCAGTAAATACGCTGGCTACGGTGCCCTTCAAACCGGAACACAGTAGTGTTTTCACACTACTGCATTGCGATAAAATAGGCACTGCGGTGGTACCCACACAGACGGTCCCATGTAAAAAAGGGACCCACCACCGGTAATTATATTCTCATCTAAAAGCATTATAGGCTCAAATTTTTAACAGCTAATGAGGCGAGTTTATTGTTCGAGTTTATTATGTGGCTTGAGTTTATTATGGTTTTCTGCTATGGGAAAGGAAACATTAATATTTTAATATTTTTTTATGTATTTTTATAACTGACGCTTAGAGAAAGTCTATAACTAATGCTCGGTTACAGAAAAGACAAAGTTATGATCAACTAACATTTGTGAAAAATTATCAGAGCAGGCAATTTGTTTGGGTTTGTGAAACATCATTCAACGTAAGTGATTATATTTATTTAACATAAGGATTATATTCAATACATTAAAAAACTCATTCTTTTGTGTCAAAAAAGGCGCTGACATTATATCATGATAACAAAAACATCGTGTGGGAATATTTTGATTGATAATATCTAGATAGATACTTTCATTAACGCCTAACTACATTGCAATTTTAAATCAAATTATGAATCAGCAGTAAATACGAAAAAAAAAGATAGTTGGTACACCAATGCCATAACCATTTACTACTGTCACCAATCATGTTTGTATTCCTTAATTCTACATCAGGTGTGACAAAATTTGTCAAACAAATGGTAAAAAAATAAAACGGCAAATAATAAAAATAACTATTTACTCCAAACTCACATTATGATTTACCATTTTGCCATTATTTATAGCCTGAAATAAGCAATAGTTATCTAGACTTAATTATTATTTTTCAAACTGTAAGTAATTCACCCTTGACCTTGTTGATTACTGTTAGAGCCTCATAGTAGAGCAATATACTCCGGGTATTACTATTTAATATATATTCGTTGTTATCAAACTTTACCAATGTTATAATTAGATGTTTTGGTATCCTATATCAATTTCGGAATGCTCTTCAAACGTTTATGTTCAACTCAGTTTTTAAAACAACAATGAAATGGTTTTAAATACGCTGCCTTGTTAGATAGTGTATACTGTAAAAAGTTAATGTCGAAATATTCCTAGGTAAAACGAATAAAAACACATACAGAATATTTGTAATGGACGGAAAGCTTTATTTCCAAAAAAATGTTTGCTTTACATGACGAATTTACATAAGAAGTAAGGATAAACAGAAATTTATTCCATTTTAAGTTGTAAAATAATTTAATAAATGAGAAAATTCGCCGAAAAGCACCGATCAGTTGACACTGCTTTTGAAATTAATTAAATCGATAATCAATCCTTGACCAACGTTTCTGAAACGCAAAAGGTCGTTTCACAAACGGTTTTCAAGCAACATTTAATAGCTCGGTCAATAAGCGTTTGACATGCCATTTGACAGCTAATTAGTTAATTTTAGCGTTGATTAGCGTCAAAAACGGGGCATACAGTACAGTAATAGCTTTTCTTCAAGTAGAACAATACAATGACAGCTAAGCAATAAAAAAGGTAAACGTTTGCTTTTCTTCTATACAGATGTGGATAGACATTCGAGTAATCAAATGGTTGTATTGATAATATCTTCAATTTATTTTATGAAAGCCTATTTTATACGGTAACTTCGCACACATTGGGACCGAAAATAGAAATCGGAAAGCATTATTATAAGAAAACGTGATTTGGCACATCCTGGCCTTTACAGTATGTCCAATCCCCGCTGTGTTCGGTCAAATTCATTCCATTTTATTGGAAAAGAGAAATTATTCTTTTAAGGAGAAATCTAGGACTGACAGTTTACGATCAAATATCTTACTGTGAATTTTATTCGATTTAATTTTTCACGTGATATTCCATGATATTTGTAACGAAAAAAGTATCAGAGGGTGGTCAACTTTACAGGGGGTCATCCGGGGCGGTACCTACGTGGTGCCTATGTGTACCGCATGAGAAACGGTGTTCCGGTCTGAAGGGCACCACAGCCAGCACACTTATTGGCTAAACGAGACGTATCACATGTCTCACGGTAGGAAGCGAGTTGACGCGAGTTGCGACTTTGACCACTTTCTATTAGGTGGCCAGACTGCTCGTCTGCCAGGCAATGAAATAAATTTATAGCAAACCGAACTAAAATCTAGAAAATAATTTTTAAAAATAAATAAGATAAAGAATAAAGGTGAAACAATAAACCATTATATATTTTTAGTACTATTTACTACTTAGTTTTGTGGACATGTGGTATTGAAGTACTTTAGAAATTGTTCCGTAATCTGTTCTGTTGGAGAATGCTTTACAAGTCTCCGGTGTTGACTCACCACACCGCTGAACCATGTGTTTGGTTCTTCTTACTATACGAACCAGCCAATAGTGTCAGTTCGCATCGATCGCATGGTAGCGTCCGCATAACCTTACGGACCGCGCATGCCGAAGATCTAGACTTCGGCATGCGCGGTCCCAGTGCTTTGGGAACACTTCGTAACGAACACAAAATCTGCCAAAAAAAAAATATGCGCGGCTTTCGCCGCTGAAATACGGAAGCTATCCGTCTCATCAATATTAACAAAGCTTGTATCGTTGGATTGCGAGTTACTAAGACGCGAAGACAACCAGAGTTGCTTCTTCAATGCCTGTCAACTGTGTGCTGGTTTTTGCTTGCCTTGTTTAAGCATCTAAACTTAAACATTATCATCATCAGCCTTTGTCAGTCCACTGCTGGACACAGGCCTCCCATAATGCACGCCTTCTCCATTAAGGGGTTTTGGACCACGCTGGTCCAATGCGGGTTGGTGGGTGGACCGACTTTTTCATCCAACGCATGAATCATCTTACTTGTCAGACAATTGGGTGATTGGCTCAAAATGTCCTAACCAACCAGAAAACAACGATAACACAAATTTGTTGCCCCGCGGGATTCGAACCCATGACCTCCGGTTTATAAAGCAAGGGCCAATACCACTAGACCACGGAGAGGACAATGAAGAGGCGGTTACTTAAACATGTTCCCATAAATGTAACACCACCTGCATATTAACGACCGTCCGGCAATACTTAAAAAACGATTCTATTTTTATTAATAATCATCGGTTTGGAACCAAGAACATCTGTATGAAATACTGAAAGCTGTATTTATGACTTTGTCCAATGGCTAACATATTTATTATAAAAGCTCTTAAACCAGGGCACCAAAATTACTTGTAGTTCAACAAATATTTTTTAACAAAACAATTTGAAAAAAAAAGAAAAATGAAACCGAGTGGAAACCAATTGACCTTCATTCAGCTATTGCATTAAGCCTTCAGCCTCGAAGTCAGCTGTCTGAGCAATCCTCTCTTAATTTTGTGGATTTAAAATTTAAACCGGCAACATAAGCGACCTTTCCCAAGTTATAGCGTGAATTTAAAGTCCTGCAAATACATCCACCAACGTGTCTCATGCAGCAACATATCTCTTTACGGTAAGTCGCTTGTAACGAATAGCAATCTTTAAAAGAGGCTCAAGTTCATAGCCATTTCAACAAAACTCGGCATCTGTGTGGATTTAACAAAGTAGCCTCGATGTCAAGCTTACTTCCGTTAACCCTCATGCTGCTACAATAAAATTGCACCATAACCTGTTGAGCCAGCGTCGGTATGAATTTCAGTGGGTAGGCCAGGATCAAAGACCGCTAAAACAGGTCCTTCAGTCAGACTCTTAATAATACCATTTAGAGCGGCGTCATGAGCGTCGCCCAACACAAAAGGCTCGCCCTTTTTGCAAAGCTGGGCAACACAAGCAGCTTTAGAAGCATATCCTGCAATGACCCGTTAAAATAAACAGCCAACCCCAGAAATTGACACCGAAACTTATCTCACATGCGGTTTTCGAGACCTAATTAGAGCATTAGTGTTTCTTGGACTCGGCCTAACCTGACCAAAACCGACAATTCTGCCCCTCCCCAAGGGCTGATATTTATACAACAAAGGTCCAGATTGATAGGATCGGAAATGACAAACACATCATTTATATAATGAGCACCCTATAGGCATCCATCAGATTTCTCAGAGCTTTGGAAATTATTCGTCAACAAATTATAAAAGCACCAGCGACCCCTCAAGCGTTAGAAACGTCGATTTATCGATGGAATCATTAGCACTAATAGGTACCCAAAGAAAATCAGTAGTCATATCATAACTAGTAAAAACCCGAAACTGCAATGGAAAACTTTCAATAACAGTAACTGCGCTTAGGGCACGGCAATCAAAGAACGTCCTATCAGCCCGGTTCTCCTTAGCAAGGATGATCGGGATTCTCGAATAAAACATTTACTCAATAAGAGACACTCGTAAACAAACAACGTACAAATTCACCTCCAAGGATAGCTCAGGAAATCCTACTATGGTACTAACAAAAGAAGTGAACCTTTATGTCCTTATCTCCAATACCTGGCATACAACTATAGGTAGAAATCTTAATCAAACTAAGAGCCTTTAAAAAGGTATTGGATATACGAAAAATCTGGGAACGAGCGGAAATTAACATTACTGGTACGATTTTCACTTAATCTACGCGTTGTTTAAGAAAAAAATATCAACTAAGTGCCCATTCTTTATTCAGAACGTATGCAGCCGATAAAGGTCAGATTAGATTTTAATATTTTAATAACTCATACACCATTTTTTTAATGCCAATGACTCTGTTAAAGGGCTACTTTATCACATGTAAAACAAACCAATCATGCTATCCAAGAGTTATACGTTCACGATAGTCAGAGATAGTTCAGTCTGACGCGCGAGTAAAATATTTGGTAGCGGCAGGTGCAATTTTTGACTTACCTTTACTTAACTCTACCAGATCCTTTGACTTTCGATTGCCATTAACAGCTGCTTATTATAATATTTTTGGCTTATTTAAAACCCCTTAATGATATTCGGTCAGAACAAAGACCTACACGTGTATATCAGACCTACGTACATTTTCTGCGAACGTGGTAAATTTAATAAATTCAGTATTCATGACGTCATATAACACAGTTACCATAACAAATATCATAATAATTGGAATTGGACTTTAAAGCTCGTCTATGACCAGTGATCGCAGATTCGTTAAACCAATTTATTAGCATAAATGCAACCGGCAATGTGTTCTAAGCATACTCGATCCTCTGAATGATAACATCGCACCCTAAATCTACCTCTGCGCACACACGTCAGAGTCATGTAAACTGTAATCGAAAATGGCTATGCAGTAATGGTTAGATCTTACTTGAATCAACGAAGAGAGTGCACCCACAATCCTGTCCGCAGCGTCAATCTCACATGATGCTTCAAAAGACACAGGTTCATCCATATTACGTGTCCCCAAAGGTGCCTCGGTAATTGCTAAATTCAATGCAGGCGTATGGTTTCCAACGCAAGGATAAGAGGAGGCATCCGTTCCTCCAAAGCATTCAACCGATCATGTATATCGTTTAAATGGATCACAGTGAGGGCTTTCCCAATGCCTACAAGAACTATCACAAGGCCTATGTGAGCTTTTTGTTTACTACGCATTATACGGTAACGCTCTTTACGCTTATTATCTCGACGGCAATAACAATTATTAGAATGCTCGCGTGGTGTACGCTTACGGCTCGACATATTTATTCAAAACGTAATTAAATTTACAAAAACACTTACCCAATTGCAATTCAAAAGTTTATTTACGGTTGTTTACATCAAAACGCACATAAGATCAAAAGAAACGCACGGACTAAACAAGAAATAATTTTAAAAAAACCGTGCGAGTTTCACATTAAAAACGCTTAACATCAAAAACGTAGTATTGTTCGAAAACAGCAAAGAAAGTAAAAAAAAAACACGTGATTTTATGTTTCAAATGAGATGGCGAACGATCAAAGTCGCGTGTTTTTAAGCGAATCCCACTTCTGATCTTAAGGATCAGAAGTTTATTAAATTAAACGAACAAAATACAAAAACAACTGAACAATTTAATCAATAATTGAATTTAGTAACAAACATGCGAGATCACGTTATACAAAAATGGCTTAGGCTATAGACTAATACGTCCGACAAGTCCGAGCACCCGAGGAGAAGAGAGCGGTCGTGCCGAGCTGCGCCCGCGGCACCCCGTTATCCCCTCCGCCCGCCACGCCTTCGCGCCATCGTGGCGCCACGTGATGTCCCGCCTCGTAGGCTAACCGTAAGAATATGTATTTTAGAAATCTCAAAGTGAATTCCAAAAAGTAAAAATGATGACGATAACTGAAAGTCCCTATCTCACGTGACCCCGACAACAGCCACGATGTTTCGTACGGACGAGTCGATGTAAAACACCACGCAACACAATTACACTATCACAGATGCACAACACTTATCACACATGAGGAGAGTTTATTCCGGGTAGCGGCTTATACGACACTGTCTCGCTAAATTTCGGACCCGTCTTTTATACACGAATTCGGACAGTCAAAACGTCTATATCAAGACTTCTTTTTTCCAAATACCCGCATTAGAAATAGTGTTCTGACTATATATAATAAATGTTTCGCGCATTTAAGTGGAGCCGAAAAAATAAAACGAACTGAGCCAGCATCTGTATAAAACTGTATGCTAATGCGCGTGCTTGACAATGCAATCAACAGATGAAGTTAGAAAAATAATACCATTTAATTTAAATTTCATTTGTAGGGTTCATATAAAAGTTTTTAAAGTTTGTAAGAATATATTCTACGAAACGGCTAGTTTTGGACCCAGAGCAGAATGTCTCATAAAAGTTTTGTAAGTATAGATGTATATATGTTGTACGAATATCATTGTTTGTTTGAATGGTAATAACAATAGGTTAGTTAATAATAATAGTAGGTTAAACATTTTACTTTCCATGTCTCGCGGCGGCAGTATAATAAAAAGGAGACTAATCTCTTATTAATAAATAAGAAAATCTAAACATATCAGTTCGTCATTATAAAATTTAGAAGCAACATCGTGATTTATGGACAGTACTTTGTGTCAATGCAGCGTTTATGACAAAGAATCAGTAACTTCTTGTTTAAATAAAGATATTTAAATCTAAATTTCGACGACGAGAAGAGAAAATTTTATGAAGTAGAGGTTTTATCCACTTTTACAATAAAGTAATAGTTTAACCGAGTAATTACATGTCCTGGCCAGATGACAGGTCCTTAACCCAGCGCCGTTAAAATGCTTTAAATATTTTACATATTTAATACTAAAATACTTGCTGCATAGAGATAGAAAATTAAACGTTAAAAGAAAGTTTAGATAGAAAGAAGTCTTATTAAATTTGTTTATAATCCCGTTAAATAGCAATTGCGTCGAGTGTTTTGATTCGACAAAACCAAATACCTACTCTTAAAGATAATAAAATACAACTCAAGAGAGCTTAATGGTAAATAAATACGATATATGTATGTACAGTATTGTTAGCCACTTTTTTGCGAAAGTTACTATATAGCCTATATATTTTAAGCCTATTGTCTTAATTATAATTTAGGGAAATCCTTTGTAAGTCCATCGTTATTTTCAGACGTATTATTAATAGTTTGATTACATGTTTGTTTTGCTTATAGTTTAACGCGGGTAAATGCCTACGCCTAACCTTTCTCGTGGGTGCAATAACTGGGTAAGTTAGACTCGCATCGAAAAAAACCGTAAAAACAGTAACACTATCTCAGTCTTCTGCGACGACGCCAGCTTTGGCTGCCGAAGCAGCGCCCTCCCGAGCCTACGATTCACTGCAGCTTTGTGCTTGTAGGAACTAGCGCCTTCATTTTGGCCGCTAACCCTAGGAACAAGTTCCACTGTTATCCTCACCCAGGCGAAAGAAGTCAAACGATCCATATTTTTGCATAAACAAGACTCCTATACCCATGTGGCGGTGAACGGTACCCCTAGCCCTTTTTTGGGGCGTAAAAGGATGTGAGGTCGACAACATCACGCTGCATATACTTTCCTACTACATCCACATATACTTTCCTACTACACACGTCCACTCCACGCTACATCTGTGGTGTGGTCCTGCTTAGTATTGGAGAATAGAGAGCGTGGCATATAAAATTCCATCGCTTCTTTGCCTCCGTGCCATCACATTCGATGATGAGAAAGATGGGCCAACACACCTACCACCAAACCCACCTTCACCAGCATCTACAGCGGTTTGAGCTGTCTCTATGGCCTATTTAACTAAGAAGTCTGGCCGGACCTCTCATAGCTTTTTAGCGGCCGGACCAATCCCCACCACTACGACAAAGCGAAGCTCCTGTCTCACTGGGTAGTTAAAATATAACGCGGGGTACCATCCACCCTGGCACAAAATATCTTAAATTAACCATACGCAAAATACAGCTATTGTGTTAGTGACATAAAACTTTAAACGGCAACAAAAAGACTTACTGTACTATTAAAGGCAAACAACTCTTTCTCACAATCACGGATTTATGGGTTTTAAAAAAGGTTAATTTCTGTTATGTGTTACGTGTAAACCTTTGGAAAAAAATTGTAAATTTTTGGAAATGTACGTATTTATCGTGCTCTCTCAAATAGATTTTGTACCGGAGGTCGTGGGTTCGAATCCCGCGGGGACTTATCAAATTTTCATTGTCCTAGTTGGTTTGGACAATTGGGGCCAAACACCCAAGTAAGATAATCCATGCTTCGGATCCACTTATAAAAACTCAATCCACCCATTAACCCGTATTGGATAAGCGTGGTGGGATACGGTCCAAAAAACTCCCTTATGGATAGGGGTGTATTAGGGGAGGCCTATAACCAGCAGTGGACTATCACAGGCTGATGATGTATTAATCATTACAACAATTAAAGTCGTACATCATGATTAACAAAAAATCAAACATATTTACGTGAAACCAAATAAAATACAGTCTAGTGACAGTTATTGATTAAAAGTTCATTTGGAGCAATAGATACACATTTGGTGAAAAGTTAAGATATCTAAACAACATTCAGCCAGCCAGTGAGCAAAACCATGTTTACTGGCTATTTAGGATTAGGAAGGTTTAAAAGATTTGACAGTGATATTTAAAAACTTTATTTTTGCTAGGAATAATAGACTTTCAGCATTTTCCATTCAAAACACATTTTTCCTGTTGTAATATATTTACAGTAATGGTATCTACCACAGATAATTGCATTTCATTCTTCTACTCCTAAGAAATGTATTTTTGACCAACTTTACAAAAAGGAGGTATTCAAATAGTTATATTATATTCCTGTTAGTCTTGCCTTTTATAATGCGTGTCATGTGTTCTAATTTTTTTTTCAATTTCTTCAATTAAAGTCTCTACACTTAAAAATTATAGCTACCTGCGGTTAATTTAAAAATGCTACGTTTATTTGAGAAGGAACATATTTTTTTTTGTTGAAAAACGCCCGTCTTAGTGCCAATAAAGCTCGTGCACCGAGGGTTTCTTACCTACATATTCCATCGCCAAAACAAAATTAATATAATTTTTATTGGTAGTAGTTATTGTCAGTTAATTACTTGCTTTATTTTTGAAATTCCTTGCGTAACTTAATAAGACTCAATTGTTTAATAATATACAGACAGAACAATAGACATTAGCGTGGATTTTCTTTCATTCAGAACTATAAAGGTTTATAGCTGGAAGTGAATGAACTTGATTTTTCTCTCACCGAACGCAAACACTTTGAAAGTTTGAATTGTTTTGTGTATGTTATTCTGCTTTTGTCTGTGATTTTTATTTTGTTCAGTTGCTGTTAAATTCTACGAAAACTTTTACAGTTTGTTATCCTTTGAAATACTACCATCATTATAATTTTCTAGTTATTTGTTTAGTAACACGACAGGAAGTGATAATTGTGTTTATTAATCTACAGACTTATTTGTACATGTACTATCATTCTTTCATTGATAAAAAACATTTTGAATCTACATACAAAGGTATTAACTGCAACAGTTCATTTAATTAAATTACTTATTTGCTTAATAAAAGTCTATTTGGTCACTTGAAAAATGTTGCAATAAACTGAACAAAACATTATAACTTTAATAGAGAGGTTGTTAAACGTTTGTCTCTTTTGCAAGGATCCGTTTGGGGTAGCACCACTGCGTTGCCTATTGCTGCTGCAAATCAGCAGTGTGTACGCACTACTGTCTTTCGGTTTGTGGGGAACAATAGCCAGCGTAATTACTTGGTAAACGAGACGTAAATCCTCTGGACGGTGAGCGGATTTGTGGCGTCTTAAGCTGCTTTTCTTATATACGGTGAGGCCTATATTACTTTCAGGTTAACATCTTGATAATCTCATCTATA
>JAGSMT010001516.1:0-11691 GCA_029286875.1 Lamproptera curius
ACGAAAATTAACAAGTATGATTCGATCATCATAAGATGTGTATTAAAATGAAGTGAATTTAAAATTTAAAACAAAACAATACGTATACTTCTTATGTCTTTCATTCTAGATTTTTAATAACAAGAAACATTCAATTAAAATAAGTTATTCTTGCGTTTTGTAGTGATCGAAATTAAGCAAGGTCCTTTTTTTTATGGACATTTAATTGCGCCTCACCATTAACTCGTATTATAGTGCTCGCATCAACTTGTTCAAATTCTTAAATTAAGTGTCTTGAAACATTTTTTAATCGACAATGAAACTGTCCTATTTGATTATCAATACGCATTTCACATGAGATATACAGCGTAAAGTGCCGTTAGTACTCTGGTCGGCCAGAAACATGGTATATTACGACTACTTTACCAAGTAATGGCAATTAGCAAAGTGCCCTTATTAAAATAAGACGCATCTTTAAAATTAACCGGTTACAACTTCAAAGTAATTCCATCAGTAAATGTGGTGTCACAAATGTTATTCAATACGCCATGACAGCAGTAACCAAAACTTTCTTAAGCAAAATCGGGTGTAGATATAAAATTTTAACAGTTTTTGATAAAGTTATTACGTACAGTTATTTAAGGTATTTATATTGAAGATTGTTTTCGTAATTTTCAACCGTATTATGTCTTAGAATACACAGACAAAAAAAAACCTTATTAAATAAAATTACTTTACGGATTTTATCGCGTTTATTTTACATTTTAAATTCCCGACGTTTCGAACACTTTCCAGCGGCCGTGGTCACGGGGTAGACTGAGATGTCATGCGTCTTCTTGCCAGTGCTGAAGCGGGGTTTCAGATCTTAATTTTTATGAATTATTTTAATCTGTACTCGACCTATCAAAATGAACTGATTTTATCTGTACAGCCGCAGTGGTATTATGCTTGGGTTTAAATTTTAATTTATTAATTATGGGATCCCAAGCGAGGTGGTAGAACAACCATCTTCTCTATTGAAATTTGGATGTTTTTAATCTCAATATCCTCACGGATCATCCTTGGTAGGAATCAGTGTTCTTTCGCGAGATTGTGGTCGATCAAATCTGATGTAATGGTTTGGGTGATTTAAGGTATGGTCACACACCTGCCGACTTGTTGGGTCTTCTATGTTTAATGTCAGCTATATGTTCCTTCCGCAGGTTCTTTGCTCGCCGTTTGTCCAATATAAGAGGCCACATCACAATCTAGCTTGTACCTCCTGGGTCTTGTAGAGGAATATGCATTGACAGGTGGTGGGAATTGACAATCTTCTTGGCTTGAAATAGTTTTGATTGAGCCCGCCTCTGTAGCCAATCTTGTCAGTTACCCTCCAAAAGGTAGAACACAGGTACTCGCTCCACTGTGGCTGCCTTCACTCGGTCCCTTGACGCTCCGTCTTGACTTTTATCTCCCGTGCCTTAACTTGGTGTGCTCAGCCCAGTGTTCATCTCACAGATCCTGTGCTCTCTGAAACAAAGGTTGCCCACGGTAGCTAACTGGGATGGATGGTGATGTAATTGCCATTTAAAATTTATTTGTATGGGTTGGTTTTCTATACAGTATGGCTCAAGGTGTTATCAGGATTCGAATAATTAAAACATCAAGAAAGCTAAAGGTTATTATTTCAACTCCATAGTAAAACTGTATTTTTAATTTATGGAGTTAAAGGTGGCTTAAAACCATTTATTTTATCATATGGAAGATGGTAAATATCATCCACATAGGCCATAAAATCTTGATGAATGACAGTGGTAGGGCCTTCTCCTAAAGTCTTCCATAAAATGTCAGCAACAATAGGAGCACCAAGCAACCATCCTCACCATCCTCCATGTAAACTCATCTTTCCACAATAAAGCCAGATGTTAGCCAATGTTTTGGTGAAAATGCATATTCTATTGAGATGTTTTTTCCTCTAACTTCTTGTTACAATATTGATGCAATCTTCTATAAGGTATAGATGTAAACAAGACTGAACATCAAAATAACCATAGTTTCATTGTCACAAGATAGATGTTTTACCTCGCTAACAATGGATGAATCCTTTGTAAACCGCTTGTTTGTCCTCTGAGTGGTGAAGGATTTTACTAAATGTTGACCAATTTGTAAGTAGGTGAGTCAATTTGGCTAACAATAGGGCGCAATGGAGCATTAAATTTGTGTATTTTAGGCAACCCTACAATTTTGGGGCTTGGGACATGAAGGTATTATCAATTTTACGTCAAGATTAAGTTTTCGGTGCTTTTTAAAAGATCGCTAGTTAATTTGATCGTTTTCGTAGTAAGGTCATTTTGACCTTCCTATAAGTAGTTTCATCCGATAACAGTTGTTCTAATTTAAATTATAATCTGACGTGTCCATGATCACCGAAGAATTACCTTTGTCTGCTCGGAATTGTTGGTTCTTTGTTGTTCGTAGTTTTAAGTGCAATGTTCATCCTTAGGAAGATTAGGTTTCGCACTTTGCTTCGACAACGATTGAGAAATATCTTGTCGGATAGCCTCAAATCTTCCTTTTTGCAATTGATTTTGAACAAACAATCCTCCACACATACATTTCTCCGGGATTTTTCAGTGCAATTGCGAAATTTAAGCCTTTAATAATACTTTCAATGTCAATTCATCCAGTGATTGTTGTGACAGATTACAAACCGCGGTACGTCATTACTGCTGTTACTTTGGGTAAGTTGGTTCCGTTTGAACGTTGTAAAGATTCTTGGCCAGATTTGTTTAATAATTTTTCGAATTTTTATTTGTTTTTTTTGCATTTATTATAGTAGTTACTTCGCGTTTTTAAATTATTAATGCAATTTTCAAAATCAGATGCTTTAAAATTGATTTCTATCACTGGATGAATTTTCAATGTGGGTATTTTTGACCACAGATCGGATCGTGGTTGGATTACTCCTCAACAATATAATACTTGCTAGTTTAAGATCTTGTGCCTACCACGAATGTCCTTTTAGGTGATATCCGGACCACGTGGGGACGAGCTCGTTGTCCCTGCATTTCTTCTGAAATTTAAGATGTTACATGTCTTGCGCTTAGTCATCAGACCTTCCAACCGGCGAATTTTGTTTGCGGTTTCCAGTCCGCACTGGTACACATAATTATTTCATTGTTTGCGAATATTATCATTATTAAATAAATTACTTACGGATTTATCGCGTTTATTTTACATTTTAAATTCCGACGTTTCGAACACTTTCCAGCGGCGTGGTCACGGGTAGACTGAATGATCAGTCTCTTCTTGCAGCTGAAGCGGGTTTCCAGATCTACTTTATGAATTATTTTAATCTGTACTCCGACCTATGCAAAATGAACTGATTTTATCTGTACAGCCGGCAGTGTGTATATGCGTTTAAATTTAATTTATTAATTATGGGATCCCAAGCAGGTAGTAGACCCAACCATCTTCTCTATGAAATTTGGATGTTTTTAATCTCAATATCCTCACGGATCATCCTTGTAGGAATCGGTGTCTTTCACGAGGATTTGTGGTCGATCAAATCTGATGTAATGGTTTGGGTGATTTCGGATATGGTCACCACGCCGACTGTTGGGTCTCTATAGTTTGATGTCACTAGGTCCCTTCACGCGGGTTCTTATTGCTCCTTTGTTTGTCCAATATAAGAGAGGCCGCAGTCACAATCTAGCTTGTACACTACACATACATTTTGAGGCGGGCTTCAATCAAACTTATTTCAAGCCGCTGAAGAAGATTGGTCAATTCCTACCACCTGTCAAGTGCAATATTCCTCTACAAGACCCAGGAGTGTACAAGCTGGATTGTGACTGTGGCCTCTTATATTGGACAAACGAAGCGAGTCAATAGAACCCGTGGAAGGAACATATAGCTGACATTAAACATGAAGACCCAACAAGTCGGCAGTGTGTGACCATACTTAAATCACCCAAACCATTACATCAGATTTGTTCGACCACAATCCGCTAAAGAACACCGATTCCTACCAAGGATGATCCGTGAGGTATGAGATTAAAAACATCCAAATTTCAATTGATAAGATGGTTGGGTTCTACCACCTGCTTGGGATCCCATAATTAATAAATTAAAATTTAAACCTCAAGCATATACTACTGCCGGCTGTACAGATAAAATCAGTTCATTTTGCATAGGTCGGAGTAGATTAAAATAATTCATAAAAATTAAAATCTGAAACCCCTGCTTCACCCTGGCAAGAAGACGCATGACATCTCAGTCTACCCGTGACCACGGCCGCAGGAAAGTGTTCGAAACGTCGGGAATTTAAATGTAAAATAAACGCGATAAAATCCGTAAAGTAATTTTATTTAATAATGTATAATATTCGCAAACAATAGAAATAATTATAAATAAACCTTTATATAAATAAAGTTATGTACAACTTAGATAGACGATCCTTAACTATAATACAAGCGTATAATATGAGGCTATTGATATACGAACGCTTAAAGTAGAATGAATTTTATTTTCCTGCTAATTTAATATGATCGCCCGGAATAGGATCAAGGGCTCCGTAAATTAACGCTTGTAAGTTACGCTTCACTGATTAAGCTCATCAGTAATAAAATACTTAATCAATATGTGTATCCGGAATAAACGATATCTAAATATACCATAGACTTAAAGCGTAAATCTCAAATGTGTTATATCTGATACATATATACCATCAATCAACAAATTTAAAAATATATGAAAAACAAATATTTCGAATAAATATTCCGTTAGTTTAATAGTCTATTATAAATAGCAATCGCATTCAAAGCTATTCATTTTAATGATTGATGCTTGCTTTACATATTCATTTCAATTTATATTTTTTTAGCTTTAAACAATGAACGATTTCTTTTAATTATATTTGAGTCTTAGAAACTATGCGGCTTAGTTTTAGTTTCGAATTTAATATTTTCTCACTTTATTGTTCTAAGAAAGTTAATGAATGAACATATATATGTTTTTATAAATTTTAAGAAAATTAATAAAAATATGTATATGTTCATATATACATTTATGTTTAATAGATTACACCTGAGTTAATCTTTGATCAGGCTCTGGGTTGACTGGAAGAGAATATCCAATAACACTGATTTTACCTCTTCGATCCCATTGTGTATTGATCTTCGTGTTTTATTTTGCTTAAGTCTTTTCGATGGCCTTCGCTTCGTCAGCAATTGTCCGCAGCTATGTTTGTTTCGGACGACCCCGTTTGCGATTCCCTTGAGGGTTCTATACTTGGACATGCCTCGGAATGTGGTTAGAGTCCCTTCGAAGAGTGTGGCCTATCCAGCTTCATTTCCGGTGTCTGATATGCTGGTTGATCAATACAGCACGAAGGTCTTCACGTTTGATTGCAACATTTTGAGTTTGACTTTCCATGCCGGTTTCCGTGACTGCAAAATGGGACAAAGTTGCACAAAGGCCGCTCGTGCTTTGACAATCCGTAAAGTAATGTCGTCTTCGGTTCCTCCCGTTTCCGACACACACGAACTTCCGATGTACACGATCCTCCTGTACATAATGATTAAAATGTAAGTTTAGCAACCCTCCAGTTTTGGTTTTGCGTAAATTAATTATAATGCTATGTTTTTAAGAAAACTTGCACTCAACATGGACATATAAAACAGTCATAGTTGTTTAATAAAATCGTTTATTTATTTCACTGGGGAGATGACTTTTTTATCACGTGCAGTTTATTTATTGATTTATTTAATCTTGTCACATAAAAAAGTGGACAAAGGCGGATTTCTTTCCTATGGCATTCTCTACCAATCAACCTTTGGGTGGTTAGGAAAATTTAAGGCAGAAGCTATTACAAAAAAAAAAGATATATTAATTAGGAAATCCAAAAAAAGTATATAACTAATTAAAACTTACCTAAATTTGTTTAAGGAAATATTTGCAAACTCGGGTTTTAAACAAGGTAATTTACAGCATCCTACTCTCGTAAGGTAGCTCATTCCATAAAAGAACGGATTGAATAAAGAATGAGGAATGCGTAAAGTCAGAACGGTGAAAAGGACATTGAAGAAGGCGATTGTATGTCGAGCGAAGGTTTTTAGCTGACTTCACAGAAATAGTGAAATTGCGAGGATATATAAGTAGGAGTGGATGGTGAATGTAAAAAGAATAAAGGGTCGTGAGAGCTCGCAATGAGCGTCGTTGGCAAAAGGTGCCAATGCAATAGTGCACGATAGGGAGACACGTGGTTGTATTTTCGAAGATTAAAACGAATCGAATACAAGTTATTTGAAGCCGGTCTAGTTTATTGAGGTGATCTGCATTCAGGTCAAAGTACACACGTCAACATAGTCGAAAAGAGGAAAAATCAAAGCCTGCACTAGCGTTGCTCTTTGTAGGCGCAGGTAAAATGTTCTAAGTCTTTATAGATAACCAGTGACTTTTTACCAGCTGGCAATATGCGATTTCCAACTTAACGTGCTATCAATATGCAGACCTAAGTTTTGACATTTCGACTGACAGGTATGGGAGATCTGTCATCAATTTGGGGCAAATGTTCGAATCCACTTTAGCCAACATTCTCGGACTCCCTAACAGAATGGTTCAGCACTTACATGGGTTTACAGCTAACCCAAACCTATCAGACCAGCTTTTGATGGCATTAAGGTCCATATTGACTTTACAAAGCTCCCATGAGAGTATCAGTACTTGTTTGAATATATTTTCAAATCATCAGCATATAGATGATACGCACAATGAATATCGTGAGTAATAAGATTAAAAAGAGAAAGTAAAGTGAGACAGTATACGCCTTGTGGGACACCTTGTTCAGCATTAAGCCAACTTGACGACGATTCGTCAATAACTACTGACTGGTGGCGCCCCCGAAGATAAGAAGAGAACCAGTCCAGAACTTCATCGGAAACCCTAAAATAAGATAGGACAGCCAGGAGGATATCGTGACTGACGGTGTTGAAGGCATTGGAAAAATCTATTAATACCAGTATGGTGATTTTAGAATTTTCCATGCCAACTCTTATATCATCAGTCACTTTTAGGAAGTACGTGGGTACTGTGGCCAGGTCTAAAGCAGATTGAAAGGACTTAATAAGTTGTTACTAAGAAAAAATGGGAAATTTGCTTGAATACACATGATTCAAGAACTTTAGACAGAAATGGTAATATTGAGATAGGTCGATAATGAGCGAGAAGTGAAGGGTTTGAGCATTTTGGAAGAGTGAGACAAACGCTTTATGCCACGAGGATAGAAATGATTTAGTATTCAAGGAAAATTTTATGATATGGGCAATAACAGGAAGGAGATAATCGACCACGGCGTTGGAGTCGATAGCGAGGACAGCTTTTTTGTTTTCGTCAGAAGAAACTGGAGAAAAACAAAACGTATTAGAACAAGGACGCTTCAAACCATTTAAATAAGGTATCGTTTCGGTGGTTGTTAGATGATCTAGTGAAGTGGAGGTAAGAAAGTGACTGTTTAAATCATCCAAATTAATTGAACTGCATACGTTTGACATTCACGTTTTACCAATACCTAGAGTTCCTGGGAACTTCCAGATATTAGCAGGATTTGAATAAGAGATGTTATCAAGAAAATGTTTGTTTAGATTGAATTATAAATATATTTAAATTGCTCATACTATTATGACCTGTTATCATATTAATGTTTTATTATATAGATTTACCAATTAGTAAATAGCTTTTATGAAAAGGTATCATTATGCTACTTTAAATTTAATCTACCTTATAGAAAACGTTTCACAATCACAAAACATAAAACGGAGGAAAACAATGAGAATGTAATAAAGTTTATATATTTCAATGATCTGCTTGATTGGGGTTAAAATGGCGCTCTTTGACCTAATTTAAAAAGCAAAAGCCTGAGATTAATTAAGATAAAGCATATAAAATATTACACTTTTTGACTTTTGGAGCCAGTATATTTGTTGTTCGTATGAATAATGCAGCTTAAAGTATTGTATTATTATTGTAAAAAAATAATTATAGGGTATATAATAATAATAGATACAATTAGCGAATGTTGAGTTATTTTTTATGTTACATGATATTAACAATGAAAAATGTTTATCTAAAACTCCTTTTTACTGAGGCTTTCGTTCTAAGGCCGAAAAGCAATCATAATGATCTCCGAGCCAATCAATTTTAGACATTATTGCAAAAGTGTACCCGCAAAAACAGGTGCACTCCTTATTCCTTTAGGCCCAAAGTCCGATCGGCAGGATTACCGACCCAGCCGGTAAGACACAGGGTCGACTTTTTACATGCCAATCCGACGCATGGATCATCTTACTTTTCAGAAAATTGCGTAATCGGCCTAAATTACCCTAACCAACTATAAAACAAAAAATAAAATTTGTCGCAGGATTCAAACCCACGACCTCCGGTTTGTAGCATACGCTAAAATTGGTTGAGTCCCCGCACGACCTCCGGTTTCTAATGTGAAAGCCCATACCACTAGTATACGGAGACCATAAGGAACGACGTAGGAGGGCAAAAAGTCCTCCTTCACAATTTCATTGGAATAGTATTATTTAAAATAGTTAATTTTAAAAATTATATATTTCATTTTTATCTATTACAATTGTTATCAATTGCTTGGTTTATAAGCACTACCATCAAGAACATAATTTTAACGTTTTACTTGCAAATGTATCGCAAGCGTAAGGAAAAACTATCGTATTAAATAACGAATATTTACAGTAGGGGAGCGGGGGGCACGTTGTTACAATTTATAGATAATTGCCAATATCACAAAAGCTATCAAACAATGTTTACAATTGATTGCTTTCACCGTTACTATTCAGTCTAGTAAATATTATTAGGAAATAATAAATTTTACGTAATTTTTTCACAATCGACAATTTATAAAATAAGTCGAACTATCCCTGACTTGGGCTTGTTGTTACAGCTGGGGCACGATGTTGAGTAATTATAAAATCGAAATCGCATTTTTAAACTTTTAAAAGTAATAATCACATAACTTTGGCAGGAACTTTACGTTATATAAAACAATTTTTTTGTCAATAAATATCAACGTTTAATAAATTATTTCCACTTTTTTAGCTTGACACTTTAGTCAAACTAAAATCTAACATTTTCAAGATACTTATATTATAATAAAATTTATAGTTACGTATACAATACTGTATAAACAGCCGACAGCGGTCATCCGACACAAATTAAACATTTCTTGACTAGTTGTGTCTCTTTCCGTTTTTCTTTGTAGTTTCTCATTCTAAATAAACAGTGAGTATTTAGAATTTAAAAAATAATTCAAAGATGAACAATTTTTATAAAAAGCAAAGATGCGCCCGTCGGAACGAAAGCTTCATTTTCTCGCCATACTAAAGAATACTACCGAATTTTTAAATACAACATAGTAATTTTTAAATAATAGTCAATGAGATGAATCGTAATACAAGGTCTGAGGAAAGTTTTTACATGTAACAACTTGGTATGTTTTTTAATTAAAATTAAAGTCGTCATTAGTGGATGTCAATAGCAGAATGAAACGCTATTGCAAATTAAAATTAGATACATTATGAACGCTCGAGGTTAAAGAAAATTTGAGAATAACAAATATAGACAGCAGGAATCAAAAATTTCGTAAAGGATTTTGTTACTTATTTGATTGAAATCGAGACACGTGCACATAACCTAGAAGCTTGGCGCTTGAGGGGTCATTGATTGTTTTTATGCAACGCACGATGTTATAAGGAAGCAAATGAGTCCACTTAAGTTTACCAAAGAATTCAAAATCCCGGTAAAAAAAACGTGTAACTTCTTGCCCCTGTGACAACGTGCCCCCCGCTCCCCTACCTATTATCCGCCGTAATCATGAATATATTATCAAAATATTTCCTTTGTATAGGGTACCACATCAAGTTTATTTCATTTTGCAGTGTAAAATTACTTTCTAATTTTTAAAACTTGACACGCATGTTAAGAATCCGCTGTGCTCACTACTTTTTTTAAAAATTAAAATGCCTGCTATTTAGTTACCAAGTTTGCTGCGTTACCAAGTCGCCTTTTTCTATTTAACTATAGATGATAATTATTATAAAATTAACTGACTATAATTAATTATATATTTAAGCCTATTTTAGCAATTGCTTTTTATTGTCTTATTTCTCCAATTAAAATCGAAAAGTTTATACTATTAAACAGCACGTCTATTGTGTTAGTCTACATCGTACATAGAACACAGGCCTGCGGTTTGATGGGTGGATCCAGTCAATAGGTATAACCATTAATGTTTTATGTTTTCCATAACACCAAACATTTCATTACCGGATAAGTAACTGCGTCAAACAACTATTTTGTTATTATTTTATTTTTATGTAAATTGATTATAAGGACTACGATATGAATTGCTTAGTAAAGACGTATGTAATGATTTCGCTGGCAAATGTCATATGAATAAAGTTAAGCAGAAAAAATACATTTTATTTATATCTCCCATTTTAAAGCAAGGAGAAAATAATTCCACTTCATACGAGTATTAAAACCATTCCGTGTTTACTCTTCAAGTATTGATGCTTATCCACGTACGAGAGCGAAGCCAATACTTTAGACCAAATTAAGACATTCCTTCTAAGAATTTTTAAGTTTATAACAGCGTAAAAATAAAGGACATGTTCCAACGTCCTCTTCGTTCAATTAACTTGTATGTCAGGTTAGCTTAAATAAGCACCAAAATGTTTTTTTCATGACTTTTTAAACATACAGATAATAACACGTTTAGCATTTGTTTTTTCAATTTTTATAAAAAAAAATACTTTTTACTTATTTGTTTAATGCTCACTGTTAAAGTGCTCTCTCCTTCAAACTGCCCCTCGATTTTTGCCGTCTATGTTATCATAATGTTGTATATGACATGTTCGACGTGTATAAAATGTTGAATTTTGAATTGCCTTAAATGAGTTTTAAAAATGCCTCATTGCAATTTATGTTTACATTTAAATGGTTATTGTGGATTATTCTAAACAAGATGTATGCTCTCGCAGACTGAATTGTAGAACTTTTCAAGAAGTATTCGTATAATGGTGTAGAATTTAAAATAAGTCTATCTTTTGCAATTACGTAAGAGTTTGCAATTTGTGCACAAGGCTGTGATTTTTGACATTGTATTTCTTTTGTTTTTATAATATTACTATACTGAAAAAAACTTTACGGATTTTATCGCGTTTATTTTACATTTTAATTCCCGACGTTTCGAACATTTTCCAGCGGCCGTGGTCACGGGGTAGACTGAGATGTCATGCGTCTTCTGCCAGTGCTGAAGGGTTTCAGATCTTAATTTTATTAATTATTTTTAATCTGTACTCCGACCTATGCAAATGAACTGATTTTATCTGTACAGCCGGCAGTGGTATTATGCTTGGGTTTAAATTTTAATTTATTAATTATGGGATCCCAAGCAGGTGGTAAAGCAATTTTATTTTATAATGTATAATATTCTCAAGAATAGAAATAATTATTACTATACTGCTTATCACAAAAATATGTAAAAAAAATGAACATGTCAGCAGTATCGAAAAAAAGAAGGGAAATGGTAAAATTCAAGGCTAGGAGCGGAGCGAGAGGAAATATATATAAAAAACGCCCTTGTGGAAAGTCGTTCAAAAGATAAAAGAATTCATGTTTGGTAAGGACCTTAAAAATATTAAAAAGTTG
>JAGSMT010001517.1:0-38058 GCA_029286875.1 Lamproptera curius
TGTCTGAAAAGTAAGATGATCCATGCATCGGATGGGCATGCAAAGTCGATCCACCCATCAATCCGCACTGGACCTGCGTGGTGATATACGGTCCAAAAAGGCCCCTAATGGAGAAGTCGTGGAGTAGAGTCTATGTCCAGCAGTGGACTAACTTGGGCTGATGATGAATGACTAAACACTAAAACTGCCGCCGTAGCCTAGTGTTGTGTGCTTTTAAGTCTTGCGGGGACTGAACAAATTTTCATAGTTGTTTCCTAGTTGGTTAGAGCAATTTGGGCCGATCACGCAATCGTTTGAAAAGTAAAATGATCCATGCGTCGAATGGGCATGTAAAAATGATGAATGGACCGACCATTCTCTAGGTTTTATTCTATAAAAGTTAAGCGATACTTAGGCGGGCCTAAAATTCCCTTGTTGCGTTTATGGCTAAAAGATTATATTATGCACAAAACCAGATATTTATAATTTAAGGAAGGTGTGTTCCGTAGACTTGAAAATTGTCACTCATTTAAAAAAAAACATTAAAGCGGAATTACCAATAACAAATCACGTTTTGTCAAAACTTATTTACTGTAATGTGCGAAGGTAGTGTATTAAAATTACACATGAGGATCAGTCGTTACAGGTAACATGAAAAGCTTTCATTTAATGACAATTAAATCAGTTATATTAAAATTTTATCCGGGAATTTAGTCAAACTTTGTCACAAGAGAATAATGACGAATGAGCAGGTTTTTTTTTTGGCATACGCAGGCTGACGAGCAGTCGGGCCACCTGATGGGAAGTGGTCACCGACGCCCATAGACATTGGCAATACCAGTGGTATGCCAACGCTACCTAGCTTGAGACTTAAGGTGTTAAGTCTCGTTTAGCCAGTAAATACGCTGGCTACGATGCCCTTCAAACCGGAACACAGCATTGTTTTCACACTACTGCTTTGCCGCAGAAATAGGCACCGCGGTGGTACCCACCCAGACGGTCTCCTGTAAAAAGGGGACCTACCACCGGCCACTGCAGTTTCATTTAGATCCTTAGATATTTTTGCTTGAAAGATTTTCGTATGATGCCAAGATAATTCGTTTTATTGCCCCTAAACATGAAAATACCATAAAAGGGACATTACGTAGCCCATATTTAATGCCATCTTCTCCAAGGATCCGGTGCTGCCTTTCATTTAAAATGCAGCGGACGTCAAGAATTTTTAACGGGGCATAATATATGAGGATGAAACGTTGCCTCGAAGGATCTTTTGAGAGTAGTTAGAAGTAATTAAGGTATCGAAAGAACTGCCATTACGTGCTTGGGAAAAGTTTCCGTGTATACCTATCGTGTACTTTCAATAGAAGATAATAATTTAAAGTCTGAATAGATTTCTTAAAACATCAATCGTATTACTCGTACACATGGAAAAAGCGCTTAAGTTAACATCCGTGGAATAAAAACATTACCGATTTAATAAAAATATATAGAATCTGTGTATTTGTAGGTTGACAAAATTAGTCAACGTACCATGATGGCTACAATAACACTGTGCAAATCCTTCTGATTAACTAACTTTCGAACTAAGTTTAAATCTCAGTTCCCAGTAGATTTTGCCAACCTATATAAATAAGAAAGTCTTCTTGCTTTCCTCAATAATTACGGATAGGACAAAGACTAATAAAATTATTTGTGCGTATTTTAAACTTTAAACCCATTTTACTTGAAACAATCTAATTAGTCTTACGCTGTATTTTATCTCCTTTTTTTAAATAGAAGCAAATCTTATGGCTAAGTATAAAATTACTAATATCATCACTGCTTTGAACATGAATTGTAATTGTTATCTTTCAGTTGCCCTATGATTATATTTTATTTTTTGCAAAGTGTGCTTGTCCCGTACATTTATTCAATAGTTATTCCAAGCAGTTTAATAACATACATGATTCAATTTAAAATCGATAAAAGTATACGGGACAAATAATTTGAACGTCGCTTAATTTTCTATACATAACAGGATTTACTATTCTGTTCAAGACAATAAAGCAGTTTAGAGAAAGTAAAGTACACGAGAACCGTAACATGTTTAACGAACTATAAAACTGCAATTATACAAATGGCTAGCTGTTCTGGAATAATTTTGTTTTATTTTTTACGATTAAGATTATGTCTAGTCAAATGATACTCAAAAATATTATTTATTTCATCATCATCATTATCAGCCTGTGTTAGTCCACTGCTGGACATGGGCCTCCCCTATTGTACGCCTCCTCCATTAGGGGGTTTTGGACAGTATCCCACAACGCTGATCCAATGCGGGTTAGTGGGTGGACCGACTTTTTTAATGCCCATCCGACACATGGATCATCTGACTTTTCAGATAATTGGATCGGTCCAAATTGCCCTAACTAACTAGATAACAGCAATAAAATTTTTCGTGTCTTCGCAGGATTCAAACCCACGACCTGTGGTTTCTAAAGCGCACGTCACAGTTCTTCTTTAATCTAATTTATTTCGGAATATTAAGGTACATAAAATATATGTAAGTTATATATAATTATTACTTATAATATATTTTATGCCGTGATACTGTAACCTCAAATTCCAATGTTGTTATAGTTATATTAAATATAGTATAAAGATGTCAGTTCTCATTTCTACCAACTGCACAATCATTATAAATTATTATGTTTGGAATAGAAAAGTCAAAATTAGTATAGTTAAACGAAATGCATCGTCCAATAACTAAGTTGCGGGCAGAATTGTGTTTTTCATAACGCATTATGTCTCTTGTCAGCGTTAAACATGACTCGTCAACTTTTACAAATATATTTTTACATTACTTTCACGCATATATCCTTGTACTAAAATACAATAAGAAAGCACTGTTACACTTGCAAGAATTATTCTTTATTCTATACATTGCTACTTGCAGACTCATATTGACATAATATATTTTTCTTGTATAAGCTTTTATTTTAGAAATAAAAAACACCGAACATTTTTTCACTGGCAACTAGTACTTAAGTTAACCTATTTTATCATATAAGAAATAACCAGGTACAGTAAAGTTTATTATTCGACGAAATACTACTAGTATTTTAATATCATAAGAATTGAATACTTACCATCAAATCTCACATAACTCATAGTATTGTCGTATAGCGTAGCTTTAACAGTTTGCAGCGTTTGTCGTAGCAAGTCTGTAGCCTTTATTGTACAATACACGCTACGTTCGTTAAAGCATTAAGAAAAAATAATATTCTATAAACATAAAAGATTTATATGAAACTATTTATTTCTGTGAAGTGTCATTGATAGCTACATAATTTTTTTATCAACCAATGAAATTAACAAATTTAATGTAGTTTTAAAAGATGCAAGTAATATTAATTTTGGTACTTATTAAAATCAAATTGTGAAAAATATTAAATAATTTCCTTTACTAAAGACGTTATAAAACCTTTACCAAAGGTTTTCAACGTATATTACATATACACATTAATTTTTTTTTAATAAAAACAGAACATTTATTCTATTAACCGCAGAAATTAATAAGAAACACAATATATGTTTTCGTTTTATTATACTTTTATGGATATTTAGAATGAGAGCTGTACATAATAGTTTTTATATCAAACTTTTCCTATTTTTAGAATTTTTCTTTTATAATGAACTATGTTTAAGTCGCTTCATTTTTAATCAGTTAATTTATACGATTTAACTCTATATATCTATGATTTTAATCAATAAAATAACTTAAAAAAATTATTATACCTTTTATTTTTTTTTACTGTGATTTTAAACTTGTGAGAGCAGACGATTTAAATCTCATAAAAAGTTAATAATCTGCGTCGAAATGCTAGATATTTCATATAGTCAGCGTTAGCTGCAGCCAGACAATGGTTTGTGATGATCGTAAAATGAAACAGCTGTCGGAGATCGGTCACCTTTTATAGCACTCAAGGGAAATATATTGCTGATTGAACAAAACTTTTAGAATTACTGCAAGGTAAATTTTTTTATGTTTATTAACCCAGAATGTTCTAAAATGTTTTATTTAGGGCGAGTTGCCTACCATTTTACATAATATTTGCATAAAATAGCTATAACGTCGCTTTTACAAGTTACTCAGCAAGTTTACTATTTAATACGCTAACAAAATTAAAATTATATTAATACAATTTTAATTTTATTCGGGCATCAATCATCAGTACACAAAAATACATATCAATCATCAGCTCGAAGACGCCCACCGCTGGACATAAAACTCTCCAAAGGATTTCCATAACAACCACTCTTAACCTACCGCTCCCCGCGTATTCTCTACTAGATCTAAACAACACGGAGTAGACGAAAATCATGTCGAACTACCGTGTTGCATCGGTTAAAAACACTGAAAGTTGAAGGCTCCATCCTAGTAACCCACGATAATGTTAACCTGAGTTAAACCATGCAGTTGGATGATTCAATTTCAAAAAAGAGATCGCTCGTCGAATCCATCTCGATTGGGCAGCGTTCGGTAAGCTTCACGTCTACTGTACTGATTCGCCTTCTGAGCAAGATCTTTAAGAATGTGTTGCGAGTGATTTAAAAATAGCACACTGACATATTACACTTAACAATATGCAAGTGTAACAAGTTGAAATTATACCCAAAATTTTAGACCATTTCCAGGGTCCATACACGGGATGTACGTTAACAACATAAAGTATGGTAAGAGATGTGCTTGTTGCAGGACTCTAAAGCGATTTTAAGCTTTGGGCATATTTTTAATTATTATGTATCACGTGCTTTTAAAGCCAGTTATAAAAGTTGAAAAGTTTTATTCTTTTTTCAATTATCTTAGTGATGAATTTGCAAATATTTCGTCCCACCCTTTAACCACCTTACGACCAATATTATCATATTATGTTATATAATAAGATAATATTGGTCGTTTCATGCGACACAAGAGCGTGATACGAGAATTCATTTTATTGGCCCTTAACATGAAAATACCATAAAATAGTCATTGCGTGGCTCATTTTTATGCAGTCTCGTTATAAGAACCGTAGCAGGCATTTTTGAATAAACATAATCTGAAGGAAAGCGTTGCCTGCGTTTAAGAAATATTATAAAAATTGATAAAAATTTTTAGTGTAAGAAAGCGATTCTTGTTTTAGTTTCTTTTGTTATTTTGAGTTTATTCTTTCTCCTAATATTTTTTTTAATTTTGAATGGGGTTGGATTTTTATTAAAACAGTTGAAAAAATAACAGTTTTTACTCAAAGGGAAAGGCTCCACTACTTAAACTTTATAGGTAGACTTCAATCGATAGATAGATTAGTACATATGAAGACACTAACGTATAACGACTGCCAAAGATAGTTTTGACAACTGATACCGACTCTTTAACATGCCCATCGAAAGCATAGATCTTCTACTTTTTAGACTTTTTGGGTGCCGGCCCGTATTGTACTAACAAACCATAAATCTATGAAACAAATTTATTACGCACATGGTTTTAATTTACCTCCGGTTTAAACAACTACGCTACGAAAACGGTTTAATTTCGTTTTATATTTTTAACTTAAATTTTTTTTCTTATGTATTACAAATGATGGGTGAATTAGATGTCAAGTTATTACAGAAACCTGTCTTTTTTAAAGTCAATCGAAAGTAGTGGCAAATTACCTTCTTTAACATTTTATGCGGGATCCGATGCCTTGATAATTGTATTTTTAAGGTGTTGGATTTAACGACGCAACGAAAAAATATAGTGCGAAATCATTTCAGGTTTCAAAGTCTCGAGTCAGGTTTTTATATTATTTAAGACACACAAAGAAAAAGGTATTCGTAAATATACTAACACTTAAAATTTTGGCTGGTTTAACAGAATGGTAAGCTTTATTGCGCTAAGACATAGCGTATCATAATATTGTTTAAACGAGTTTTTATTTAAAATATTAAAGTAAATAAAACGGTTTATTAGTCGAGAGGGCATTTTGGAATATACATTCGAATTATGTATATTGGAATAACAATCCATCATGCCCAGGCTAATGGATGAGACAGCTGTGCGCATCATGAAAGATCGTTTTTTTTTATTATGCATTAATATTTTACGAATACTTAATTTTTTGGTTTGAAAATATTAAACACTCATAATTTGCTACATGTTTTTTAAGTAATACGAAATTAAGAAGTTGCTATGGTAGAACTTTGTACAGGCCGCATTTATTGTTTAAAAAGATGTTAAATGTATTTACTTCTAAGGCAAATTAAAAGTTATTTTTATTTTGTTGAACTGACAAATCAATAGTTATTAGTTATTACTTTATATATTATTACCTATCGTAAAGTGATAAAAAATAATGTCTCAATATTTAATATTATTTTCCGCGTGGAACAGGAGAAAAGGTGTATTGAAATATTCTGTACAGTATAATATAAATGAAATGTTTTATGGTATGAGCTTCGACAGTAACGAATTTTGATATTGACTTCATCCCCATTTTAACCATCGTTCATAGTTCATCCCCGTACAGTTTGAATCTACATAATTGCTAGAAAATCACCACTTATGGCCTGTTTCATGTATCAACAGAAACACAAAATTTCATCGTTTTATGCCACACAGAGACGATTTCCAAATAAACTTTCATTCGTTATTTTGACCGTTTAAACCACTTTAATCGCAATATTTATAGCATATGTCCTTTCTCGGAATCTATTCTAAGAATGTACTAATTTTATTGAAATCGGTTCAATAGTTTAGACGGTAAAGACGGACAGACAGACAGAGTTTCTATTGTATTTATAATTTATACCCATACTAGGATATTTGAATTTCAATCTTTAGTATTGTAAAATAAGATAGTCACTAATAAGATAGTTGTAAGAGTCTACGTATTAGTATCTTTTTATATTGCATCATTACTGACATTAATTTTATTTGCAGCCAGACAATAAAGCCGTGACTGCCGTGAAATAAAACAATTTTCGGAGATTAAAATCCACCTGTCAAATTGCTGTCGAGGGAAATATTTTTGAATAAACATGACTGCATAAATAAGTTTTCTTTTATTGTTTTAATAACCTGGAACAGTGTAATATTATAGTACATTCAAAAGTTTGTTTGTAAAAATATTAGATTGCAACATATCTGATATATAATACATGAATCACTATTGTAAACGAAATTTAACACTTAATTTTTTTGTAGATAAACAAATCTATCAAATTTTATATATTATCAACGTTTTGAGTAACAATAGATACCTGTCTTATTCTAATTATTAAGTTCTCGTATACCGTTGTACCTGGCAATTATCTAAATAAATTTTAGTTACATCCAATGTCGTCTTTTCAATAATACAAATAGTTTTTTAGGCATTACTTAAATAATCCAAAAGTTTGGTCAGTCTCTTGGCTACGATCGCTGGAGGGAGCCGAAAATTTTGGGATTTAGAGTATTAATTATAATGAAAGAAATTTCAATATACATTATCAGTCATATTCATATTTAAACAGACGTCGAAAAAAAATATTGAAAATTAAATTAAGAGGGACAGTCTCGATGAATTATTAAATACATGTGCCCTCAAAATTTTAATAAAAAACGCAAACATTATGGTAAATTTTTTTTTGTATTAAGAACCTTACATTTATTTAAAATAAATCTTTATTCAATTAATTATCGTTAAGTTTATTCTGTAACATAAAAAATATTTTATACCAGCTACACTGCATGAGCGTAGTACTTTTGTAAGTTCTACGGCGTAACCGCGTAGCGCCCTCCGTAGAGCGGTGTCCGTAGCAGGCTTCGGCGCGTTGAGAAAACATACTAGGATCGCATAAACACAGAGGTATAGGAATTTTCGATACGTAGGAAAATATTGTAGCACCCAACGTTTGTTAATAAAATGATGAAACGCGTAGACAGGGATGGGGATAAACGAAATCTAATTCATTTCTAGGGGTTTAGCAGCCCGAAAATCCCGATTAGAGCGCAAAATATCAACGTTCTACCAGGAGTACATAAACTGATAGGAGTTAAAGTAGGGAAAATTGGTATAAGTGGAAGCGGGATATAAAATATGGGTGGAGCTATAATTTGCGCAAGCGTATAGCTTAGCCATCCCGACTCTCCTGTATTCGTCGAGTCAACTGAAACCCTGGTACTTAACAAGAAAATGTAACTATAAAACAAGGAATGATTTTTGATGAATACACAAAGCTAATATAATAACGTATTATTAGTATATTGAACATCGTTGTCACAAATTATTAATTTGGTTGAAACTTATTATCGCGCTGAGCAATGTTTTCATTTTAATTAAAAACTTAAAATTGACATAAATTAATTTAATTTATAAATAAACTTGAACGATTACATATGCATATATGTCAAGTTCAAGTTTATTTATTGACTATTGTTAAACGTGTGAATAACTCGTGGGTTAAATGCCATCTAGCACAAATCCACAGAACTAAATACTTCCGTCAAACATCCACCATTTTATCGTGTCCCTTGCTTTTGTCCCGTGTCCCCTTTCAAACGTTTGTTTACAATATATTTGATAGATGGCGCTAGTTACATATTTAGTTATTTTATTACTTTCCTTAATAAGTCATATGCCGATCATTTAAGATACTTTTTGTTAAATGATTGTTATCTTAAGCTTGTTAGCTACAGTTTAAATACTTCATTATACTTTTTTAAAAATTAACAATTTTTTTATTTTTTGGAAAAAGACAGAAGCGCTTAAAAAATTAATTTATAAATGATGTTACTCATAACAAAGAACACTTCTATATTATCAATGTTTTCCGAAAACATGATTTTGTTTTTAAAGATTTGTAATAAAAATATTAGTATTAACTCAAATTCATAAAACCTATACTTAAGTACTAAAGGTAATGATTGAATTTACCAGTTATATAATTCGGCTGTTTGGATTAACAATGAATTAAATAATATGATGACTCATGTTTAGGTTCTATAATGTAATAACAAAACAAGTAAAACTTAACAAAAAAATATGACCGACTTGACACAGAGACATAACTTTATATTTCTTAATTTACGCGATATAAGCAGGGAACAACATGCTCTCTGTACAATTGAGTCGTGATATATGCCACCGCATTTTTAATTATATACATGTAATATAATTAAAAATGTGGTTTATATATTTAATATGATTAAAAATGCGCATGACAACAACAATTTATTGATGCAATAACTTTCACGAGAGCTGCATAATCAAAAATAAGCTTTAAATATGCCTCATTGCAATTTTTGAAAATGTTTACATCAAAAATGCTTTTTGTGGGTTATTTTTAGAGTTTAGACTGCGAATTAAAGTAGAATTATGGAAAATAGTTTAACTCTATCTCTTAAGGTTAAGGCAGCGTTTGCAATTTAATAGCACGAGGTTGTGATTTTCGACGCCGCAATTTACTTAAATCTTAAATATCTATTAAACTACCTATCACAAAATTATTTAAAAAAATGGGAATAAAGAATGAATAAAATCGGAGCACTTGATCATTGGAATGTCTTGACAGAGTTGGTATTTGCAGAAATTTTTACATGATAAAGTATATTGAAAAAACTGTATGATCGCAAATAATGTAACCTATCCGTCCTAAATGAAAAATACCAAACTAGTTACAATTTTTATTCGAAAAAATTATATATTATGAACTGAAGCAGAAGTTGAATAAAAGGACTTTTTTTCAACTTCTGCTTATTTCTGTTTATTTTACATATTTGAATTACCGACGTATCGAACACTTTCCAGCAGCCGTGGTCACGAGGTAGAAAAATCCATTAAAAGTCCTTTTATTCAATAATGTGTAGTATTCGCGTAAAAGAAAAAATAATTATGAAGCATAAATCGAAAAATTATATTAAACTTAACCAAAACTACTAAAATTACTTTACGGATTTTATCGCGTTTATTTTACATTTTTAATTCCCGACGTTTCGAACACTTTCCAGCGGCCGTGGTCACGGGTAGACTGAGATGTCATGCGTCTTGTTGCCAGTGATGAAGCGGGTTTCAGATCTTAGTTTTATTAATTATATTTAATCTGTACTCCGACCTATGCAAAACGAACTGATTTTATCTTTACAGCCAGCAGTGGTATTATGCTTGGGTTTAAATTTTAATTTATTAATTATGGGATCCCAAGCAGGTGGTAGAACCCAACCATCTTCTCTATTGAAATTTGGATGTTTTTTAATCTCAATAGCCTCACGGATCATCCTTGGTAGGAATCGGTGTTCTTTAGCGAGGATTTGTGGTCGATCAAATCTGATGTAATGGTTTGGGTGATTTAAGGTATGGTCACACACTGCCGGCGAAAAATATATATATTTTTTAATTTTGTCTGTTTTTCTGTTTCTTCTGGTTGTTTTGAAGAGACTTTCACTGGCTATATTAGCTTACCTTAACGTAGCTTTCTTTAGGGAAAGAAATCTTAATACTACCACAAGGACAAAGTCGCGGGCAAAGCCTAGCTAGTATTAAAATATGTTATTGCTGTTCTTAGTACTTTTAATCCGAAGCCTGGCATAAATTTTGCAAGAACTTTGTTTAATAAACGCACCCTCTTCGACCTATAGCTGAATTGTTCATCAATACTTTGAATTCTTAAATGAGATAAAGGTAGATGTTCCACTGAACATTATCATATATATTAACTTTGTCATTGAGGCAAAGCTGTTTTATAAAAGCACTCAGACTTTGCAAAATATAATACATCTAACATAATTTATTAAAAAGGTTATTTTATCAAGTTTGAAATATTTTTTTACTTATTATAAACCGACATTTATTTATAGGTGATTAACATTAAAAACTAAGTTTTAATGTCATATAGACTACCCGCTTGGCGCAGTGGTTAGTGACACTGACTGTGGCGCCAAAGGGTGTGGGTTCGATTCCCACCCGGTGAAAAATATTGTGTAATGAACATAGTGTTTTTCTCGTGTCTGGGTGTTTGTATTTATATAATATGTATTTATTTACAAAAGAAAAGTAAGTTTATGTATTTATCAGTTATCTAGTTTCCATAGTACAAGCTTTGCTTAGTTTGGGACTAGATGATGTTGTGTTATTCGTCCAGAAATATTATTATATATATTAATAATCCATAGAAAATACAGTTTTAATATCAGCCTAGTTACCAGCGTTTATTAATAAATTAAGATCTTTACATTTTATTATAAAACATAATGCCAGTGATGCAATGGTGAAGTGTAGCAGTAAAAGATAAAAAAGAAATATTTTAACGTCGAAAATCTCATCTTCCGATATCTACTTCATATGATTGGGCAAAAGTTGAAAAAAAAAAAGCTTTTTTCACTAACACGCTTTGCACGCGGCAAACGCATGTCTTACTTTAATTGGTTTTATTCGAAGCTTGTTAAAATTAATCTGCCTTGATTTTATTTTAGAAAAAAATGTCATACAGATAATTGTATTATTTTTATTAAATTATTAGAGTATGTTATTTAGATAATTTCTAATGAAGGTTTCTTTTAAGATCTAACATCACTATTATTTTTATCATGAAGGAAGCTATATTAAACTCATATCACGAAAAGTGTTTGACGAAGGATTTGTAGTAGACATATCTAGTCGATCTTGAAACAAAACATTTGCTAAGAGTCTGTTCCTATATCCGTTATTTTAGTATCAGCACACTTTGCTTCTTGTGCAGTTTTCCTTTCAAATAAGGTTTATCTAAGCCAGGCTACTTAACTTCAGTGAGCTTTTGCAAACTAGCATTCCAAGCCACCTCCAATATATTGCTTCTTGAACGAAGTGTGTATACAAGAAGACGCTGCATGAAGCAAATGTATACTAGAACATTTTTGATATTCATATTTCTATAGAGAATGCTATAGTACTGCAATTGCCTATTTTTTGTCGGTTGGCTAAATTTTCAGCTCAGTGGAGTCAGTTAATGTTAGATATGTGTTAATGATAATTCAGGCACGTCGTCGTCGTCGTTTCAGCCTGTCAGAGAATAGAAGAATAGAAATATTTTTGTGATATAGTTATCATATAATTTTTTTTATAAATATTGTGATACACAATTAAATTAAACGATAACAAAATAAAATATTTTACATAAGAGGCCAATAACCTGAAATCGGAAAGAAAACGGAGAAAGGGTCCTTACGTACTACAGTACATTTTCGAATATGCAACTAGAGATTTATATGAGAGGTTTATGAGGTTATTTTAAAACTGTGTACAAGTTTTATCGCTACCAGACCACTTGTAGTTAAGTGTGCTTCGTTTGGAAAATTTAGTTACGTCGGGTTACTCCAATTTTATATAAGTTAGCTAACACTAGATATGATATATTCTTGATATATGTACTCCTTTGTATGCACACATGACTAAATCAACAAGTTTAATAATAAGCCAACATTTTAGGGTCATTTGTAATTTATGTACTATATTATTTTCGCATTTCGCATTCCGCATTCAACTATCTAATATTTTATTCTTCGTTAAAATATTTTAAGTTAATAATAATAACGTTATATAAAAGATAGAAATTACTCGACAAGCTCTGCTTTTAAACATCGAAATATCAAAATTCTATCAGAGATTTGCATATTATTGACAAAAGACGTTGTACTAACTTAGTCTCTTACACTACTGTTCTGACTACAATTTAGTTTTATATATAAATTTCAATATCAATCACTTAACAAACTTTAAATATTGCCGATTTAAAGGAGTTAATATTACCTAAACTAAATAAATATGGTTACATCAATAAACTATGCAATGCACTCGTAACCTAATTTTAAAACAAATGTCTTTCAATAAAGACGAAAGTATCTTGCCTTTAGCAGTTAATATTTTTATCGCAGATGTCAACCATAATTTCATACTAATATACAGGGTTATTAATCCAAAAGTTATTAAGCACGTAGAACAATGTTGAAGTGGAATATTAAATAAGACAAAATAAATGTCAATGAGAATGAAGAACGGTATTTAAAAAGTGCTGTCAAGAAGAAATATCTGTTGTGAAAAAGTATATAGATATATGTATATAGACATAGACACTAACACGATATTTCCTTAGTTCAAACTAGGCTTCACAATATCGTAGTTATTTGAAATCAAATTAAATTTGCTTCATAAAAACTAACCTGCAAACACATTTTATAAGTACCACATATTCTCATTCTAAATTGTTAATTTTGCAGTTTTAGAAATTAAAGAAGAGAGAATTCCAAAAAGTAAGAATGATGATAATAAGTGAACATCTCTTATACTTAAAAAGCATTGAAATGGCTCATGTGTGACGAGTCGATGCATAACACCGCCTTAAACCATTCGACGCAATAACACTATCGTAGATCCACAAAACTTATTACACACATCTCTCTTTTTTCAGATGCTCTCTTTTCTATATATCAGACCAGTAATTTATATACGATCTCGTACAGACAAAAACTGACGATGGCCGCCTTAAGGCCTGACAAATAGTTTTATTTTGCTGCAATGATTTACAATATTTTAAACTGGAAAGATGATAAGATAATAATTAGTAAGTACGTTAGTATATTAATACATAATATCGCCAGTTAAAAAAATTTAAATATTATTTTGCAGAATCTTGCAGATCTGTCGTTTTGATTTTAACATTCAACTTTTGTTAAAAATATAAAATATATCCAATAATATGAATAAATAATGTAAGAATAAGTGATTTAAGATAAAAGTTGGTTAATTACTCACATTGTATTTTTATAAACCCATAGGTATTCGCAGTTCTATACCGAAAAGCTCGCCGATGACAGATTTTTTTGTGCACACGTAACACTTTTTATTATATGTTAATGAACTAATATATTTATTGCAGCTTTTAATTTAAATAAAATCTATCAAGTTAAGTTTAGGTTGTGAAAAATTTAACTTTATAAGCATAGTTTTAGAATTGTTTTATCTGCAATCTAAGGTGTCCTTTCAAACACAGTATTCAAACTACTTATTTGTGGCAGAAATAGGTAACGCGCTGGAGCTTCAGAAGGCAGTCCCAGTAAGAAAGCGACCTTATACGACTGAAGTATTCTTTAAAATCGGGACTGACTTTTACATAGTATTGAAAAATTATATATTTGGAGCAAGGGGTAAAAAGCTAAGTTAGCATTTGACATCTAGAAAATAAGACCCTTAAGGCAATTTGTCATAGGGTTAGTGAATATTATTTATAATGCAATTTGAGTTAAAAGATGATCAAGTCTAAGGTCATAATGCTTTTACTAGATTTTCTTCTTATTTTCAATCTACTCACATTTCTGGAATCATAAATTTGCCTTCTTTTTAGTTGCTATTGAAAGTGTTTTGTAGCATTACTTTTCAATTGCATTCACCTTAAAATCTCTGATCAATTTATATTGCTAGTATTTGGCAAATTTGTTTATTTTGCATTTTTACCAAATTTCCATGCAACCTAAAATCATTTCGAACACCAACTTCGTTGTTCAATGCACCGATATTATGCTAGGAGCGCTGAACAGTTTCCCTTGTTAAGTAGATTGAATAAGCACTTTTCAGCGAAGTTGCTGACCGCGGGTCAACTCCATTGCCTAATTAAACTTGAAGAGTCCTTCGCATGATGGAACTCTTCGTTGCTATAATACAAAGTAATATTTGTCAGAGATCTGCATAATGTTGTAAGTTATCTTTTTAAAAATTGTCACTAAGAAACACTAATATTTTTATGTAATAATATTATTAAAAAAAATTAAGTATTGAATGATAAAATAATGATTGAGAACAAGTTTTACTATTGCAACTACACGTACTATATCCTTGAAGTTATGCATCCAGACTCATGCCTATAGTAAGCTTCATCTAACAGTAATGGAGTAGGCGTGCATTAGTGCCTATGTTCAGCAGTGGGCTAACACAAGCTGATGATGATCGCATTGTTATCATTCAAAACAAAACAACATCTGATAGTAGTTTGTACAAAATAAATATCTCTTTTCGAAAAATTTTATTCATTTTTATATCCATTTACTATTTTCTACTTAAACATTATTTATGTAATTAGCTATTACCTTGGTGATACTTGTTCTTATTGCGTTCTTTTTATATCGCCTTAACACTGTAATTCTCATTTATTTCTTACCCGCTCATAATTGTTTTCGACGTCGCTCATGTAATTTACTCCGCAATATGTAGAGACATAAAATGGAGGTATTAACACAAAACCTACATTGTTAGAAACGAGGGCGCCTAGTATTTATGTTAAAATTCTAGAAGTTGTGTGGTATCATTTGTTTCATTTTATGTACTTATTCTATAACTTGTATCTTTGGTAAAATATTTAAATTCATTTCATCATCATCGTCTACATTGGAGGAAGTGTCAAAATATAAGTTTTGATGTTTTTTTTTTGCTAAGAAGGTGGACAAGCAGTTGGGTCAGCTAATGCAAACCGGAACACAGTAGTGTTTTCATACTACTTCTTTGCGGCAGAAATAGGCATCTATCACCAAAAAAGGGGGCCTACCACCTTCAAAACGGCGGGTTGGTTTGACTGGAATTATAAATAAAATTGTGTGTGTTTATTTAGCGCATATCTAAAACTACAGTTTAGCCATTTTACACTCGGAATAGATATAATAAAGTAACCCATTGTAACAAAGTTTTTATTTCATTGTCATTCAGCGATTGACATCTCGGTGACATCATTTATCAAAAGAACGCTGGAAGTTTTGCGCCACTCCATTGCTAGTTAGTTATTTTGTTGGCATAGGCCAAGTCTAAACTTTTGTAAATAATTTAATAAAAGCGTCCAATTTTAAAGCTTTTAAAATTAAAACGTTAATCTACGTTTCGATTTTAAGACCAGTAATTCTCAATCACGTTTTTACCTAATCATTTGAATCGGTTAAAAGTTCAATAAGAGGTTTCTGTTTGGATAATGGTAGTCTATATATTTAATGTTAATTTTAAGGATACCTTGATGATTCAATTTAAAGAAAATATTAGGTAAAATATATGATAATCTATATCGATAATCTTTCTTTGTTTATTGAATATGATACAGTACAATCAAAGTAAGGCGGATGCTGTTGCAATAATCCTTTTTCGTAGCACACTTCTGCTTTGCGGCGGAAATAGGCCTCACCATGTTGGCTGCCTGGACAGTTTGAGGTAATAAAGCCACCCTCACCACGCATTATTACATACTGTTTTATATAAGTATACGCATACTTCAACTTAACTGAGTCATTTTAATATTATTTGTATAAATTTGTTTTTGAATAGTAGCAATGGCTGGACTAAACAGAATAAGATTTTAGTTCTCAAAATAGACGTCTGCTAAATATGCAATAATAGAGTTGGCCTGTTTTGAAATTATGCCAACTAATTAAGCACTATGATATCTGAATACTAGATTTTAGTGTGAATACATAGTAGTTATGAAGTTTGTTGCGTATCGTTTGAACTTTGAATTGTGTTATGATATGAAAGATGTTAACTTGAATCCAATTGTTTTAAGTCAATGAAAGCCTACAACTTGCATTAACTTATCCAGAGCACGAACTAAGGCCACTTTAGCATTTTGTTAAAAATTACTGTTACATAATACTGAATGATATAGTGTCTGTTACATAATACTGAATGATATAGTGTCTCCTATTAATAATGAATAAGGTTAATGCTATTAATGAAAAGAAAGATTTGCTTCTACATTTTTATTATATAACAAAAAAATCCGAACTCTTTTAGTCCTTATATAGATACAAAAACAACATTCATCTTAGATCAATAGCGTATAATTAAATTGATTGGTTTGTTTGTTGACTATTTAAATTTCAACGACTTTATCGTGGCTGGATTGATAAATTCGATTTCTTACTCTAGGAACATAATAATATTGTAACTTTAAAGGAATCTGTGGTCATTTCAAAAGTTTGAAGTATATGCAGAATGATTTCATACACTTTTTTCGGACATTTAAATTATTAATTTAGATGAGGTGTTCATATAACTATTTTCATTAACTAACGAAATATAACTATAAATTTTAACAAACTGTTTACGTCGTGGTTCTAGGAACGCAGTGACTCTGACACGAAATGGAATAGTTAAAGGCGGTGTTGCGTAACCCGGGCTTCTAACATAATCGAACTTTATATAGATAATTATGTTTCATCCGTTGCTTTAGTAACCTCAACGAAAAGTAAAAATGCTCAGGCAATTTTTTAAAAAGAGACAGTAAGACAGTTTTATCTATTTGTAATTATGAGATTGATTGGCAGATAATACAGATTTTTTATATAGAATAAATGATTTAATCAAAATTTAGAAAACTTAATCTAATAAAAAAATGTAGAAAAAATGCTCTTTGGTAGCATAGGACTTGCTTAATTATAGCATTCGAACTTTCTGTTACTCTCATCATAAAATAATATAAATATACCTATTCCTATATTTTGATAATTCATCATAGTTATCTCTCTCTTCAAAGTTATCTGTTAGCACTCTCGAAGAAAGACTTGACAAAGCACAAACTTATTTTTTGCACAAGCTCGTTATTTTTCCCGTATTATTAATTAATCACTGATGTAATAATCAAAACTACAATCCAAAACACACAAGAACAAAAGCGAAGTTGCATCCGCTCAAAATTAAACTAAGTCTTAAAATTAGGCACAATACCGGCCGTTTTCTTAAATATATAAAAGTTTCAGAGAATCACCAGTCTATTTACTGTTGAATTAAGATAAATTGATCTCGACGTGCGACTTAATTCAAGCTAATAGAGAAACAGCGTAATAAATCAATATTTTGACTACCTTTATTTTATTTAAAATATTAAGATGGCAGTTAGATAACATTTTTTAGTAACAAAAGTGTTGTTAATGGTAAATTAGATGTCACTTCTTTCAGCGACCTTAACTTTTATACGTAATTCATAGTCCGTAAACATAATTCATTCGTCAGATGGTAAATACAAGAATTTTTTGCATGCAAATAATTTTCTTAATAACTTTTTTATCGCTTTCTCCTAGCAATCTTTTTTAATAAGTATGCGGTTGGCTTTAATTCATACACATTTATCTAAATAACAGTTTTTAGCAGGGTGACTGATATCTCACAACCTAATTAACTTTCGATCCTTTAATTAGTTATCAGTTAACTTATAGGTACTGATATTTTATAACGACAGCCATTGATAGTCTTTTTAATATGTAGCTTATGAATGTAGCTTAATGATATACGATTAAAATATGATTTTTCTGTTTAAATGCTGTTGCATGTAAAGATATAAAAAGTGTAATAGGTTATAAAGCCAATTAAATTTTAAGAGACAATTTAAAACTATTGATTATTATTTCAGTTCAAAAGTATAGAAGAAAAAATAAATAAAATTTAATATCAGTAACTAATAATCTTTTTTGATTGATTAAAGCAATGAGACGAGAAGGTTCATCTGATGGTAAATGATACGCACTGCCCGTATCCAGTGTCCCTCTAACACTTTCCAGCGGCTGTGGTCTACCCTGTGACCAGGGCCGCTGGAAAGTTTAAACGTCGGAAATTTAAAATGTAAAATAAACGCGATAAAATCCGTAAAGTAATTTTATTTAATAATTTTCAACATAGTCTTTTGCGTGTTGTGTGGTCCCTCGAATAAAAGCAGCCATAACAATTTTTGACACAACACTACTTAATCGTAATAATAATAAAAGTATCGTGATTTCACAACTTAAATGCTAAGTAAGTCTTAGTATTTTATAAAAAATATTCAGAAATGTTATAAAAAAATATTTAATAAGTACTAGTGCATGCTGTAAATAAAAAAAAAGTCTCGCTCGAAATACTCTCTAGTCAGTCAAGCTGACCTTATCAGCAAAGCATCACATCGTTAGGTACCTATCGTAGCCTAAGATATTATGTTGTAATAATATAAAGTATCGGCGTTGCAGATCAATATTTTATCTATGCAAAATGTGTGCAGGAAAAATAGGGTAGTTAGCAATATTTAAATAACTAACTGCCTCCGTAGCCTTGTGGTATGGGCGTGTGCTTTTGACACCGGAGGTCGTGAGTTTGAATCCTGCGGGGACTCAACAAATTTTCATTGTTGTTTCCCAGTTGGTTAGGGCAATTTGGCCGATCATCCAATTGTCTGAAAAGTAAGGTGATCCATGCGTCGGATGGGCATGTAAAAATTCGGTCGGACCAGCGTAGTGAGATAATGTCCATAACCCCCTAATGGATATTAGCGGAGGCCTACGTCCATTATTTCAATATATCCCATTACTTTTAAATCTGTTTTGTAGTTTTTGTGTAGAAACGTAATAATCTTTACAACCAATCACTTGAATTTTCACAAATCAAAATGATACCGAAAATATCGTTTGCACTTTTTATTACAATAAAATGTGTGTTTAATTCTAAGTATTTTTTTAATTTTTTGAGAAAAAATTATTTTGCAATGAATAAATATTCCGTTGATTAATGGATTATGCTATCTTTACTCCTTACTAGTTCAATAAATAACTTGTTGCTGTTTTCTCACCAGTTTGCCAGTTTTTTATTTTGTTTACATTATATTCGTGTTTAGCCTATGGAGATGGTTTGCATCTTAAGAGTTAAAAGTTTTAAAAGCAGATCATTTTTAATTTATTTATTCTCTTTTGTATGTTTGTAGCTTTTACTAATACTAAAATATTTTGACGATGGAATATGATAGAATGGCAATAAATATTACTTATACCTCGCTAGTCCAAATAATTAAATCACCATTAAATAAACACAATGTTAATAATCACCGATATACGCCACCTATGAAGTCTTGTTTTAAATTATTTACCTGTTAACAAAAAATCTTAAAACACAATATTTATTAATAAAAAAATTAAACTAGTAACATGTTTTGTATCTTAAACCCTAAATTAGACATTGATTGTTCTGCTATGGGTCTTTACGCTGCAAAATTTTATTTGAATTGTTCGACTTTATGTTTTGTCCTCGATTTTCCAAAATACTAAGCGCAACTGGAATGTTTATTAATTACTCAAGCGAATATCAAGGAAAGCCTTTTCTAATTAAAATATTTTGGTAATACATTTTCCTTCTACCTTGCTTCGTTTGTTTTATGAGTATTTTGAAAGTTATAATTTTTAAGTTAGAAGTGTTATAGCTAGGTTGGGTTTACTGACACGTTCAAAGGTTCAGAATCCGTCCGTGCTTGTTAAGACGTCTTGTTGTTAGATAAAACAAGAACCAGAATTATTTTTGTGGTTCATGAATTTCAAACTGCCTCCGTAGCCTAGTTGGGCGTGTGGCCAGAAACCTGAGGTGCGGGTTCGAATCCTCGGACTCGACAAATTTTCATTTTCGTTTCCTGTTGGTTAGGGCAATTGGGCCGATCACCCAATTGTCTGAAAAGCAAAGATGATTCCGGCGTCGGATGGGCATGTAAAAAGTCGGTCCACCCACCAACCCAACACCATTGGACCAGCGTTGGGATACGGTCCAACCCCTAATGGATCAGGGTGTATTGGGGAGGCCCTATTCAGCGTGGACTAACATAGGCTGATAATGATTATCAATTTCAGGGGTAAACAGTACCGTTATTCTGCTCAATTCAACCTCTTTTTATCTCTTACAGCTTTTTGCCCGCGGCTTCCCGCAAAATTCGGTAACACTTTCCCATTTCCTGAATCCAGAAAGAACTCGTTTTTATTTTATTTTAACACACTACTATAGACTACATTATATGTCTTTTCATTTGGGATCAAAATAGAAAGTTTCTGGGCCTTGGACACAAGCGAACATGCTACATACAGGTGTCAATGGGAAAAACACGGCTTTGCTAAGTTCACCCCAGCCACCTTTATTTATGTTTATAATATTTTTGATTTCAAAAGCTGATTGATTTATGGTAAGATTTAATGTTTTTAATGTTGTTCTATTTAATTCGCTTTAATTTTTTTTTTATTACTCGTTTGTGTTAAAGAACCTGTCCTAATTTTGCGGAGTCTCACATACATTTTCATCCCTTATTTTAGGGCTGGGGGAGGATTTTTAAAAGATGGCAGGTATTTTCGATAGAAACAAAAGTCTGTATGCCAATTTTTACTTCCTGCCTTGAAAACTGCGAAAAGTCCCAAAAAAAAATTTCACCCCCTCTTTTAAGGGGTTGAGTGCAGATTTAAAAAAAAAATGGTGGGTGATTTTTTTAGTTATAAATAGGCCGCATACCAATTTTTAGCTTTCTACTCTAATGCTCTATATAAACTTCCACACCCCATTTTAGGCAAATGGGGGGTTATAAGGCAAAAAGTAGCCTATTTTACACTCCATCCTTTCAACTATCTACATTTAAAAAAGAATGACAGACACACAGACAGAAACACTTTCCCATTTATAATATTAGTATGGATGTTGAAATTTTAAAGTAATTTAATATCAGTTAATTTTATTTTAAAAAACGAGGGAATCGTGAGTGAGTTATTCAGGGAGAAGAACTCTTAAACATTTAATTTCGAAATTAGTTGACCCGTGACGAGTACATCAGCTTCGTTAAACTGTTTCAAATCTTTTAGAATTAAGCTCTGACTTAAAATGTCACATTCTATATATGTATGAGTAAACATTTCTTTATATAATTTTGAGAATTATATACTCTTCTAGTCTCGTTATTAATAATACGATGTGAAATTTTCAACAGTATGGCAAAAAAATAACATATACATAAGTTAATTCTTCCAGCAACTAGACTTCGAAAAATAACTAAATATTTTATGGGACGATGTATCCCCTTTTAAAACGAAATACCAGTAGACTTTTAAATTTTAACCAATTGAAATAAGCTTAACAACATAATTACTCTATGCTTGAAGTTCTGATATCTTTTAAGGTATTCGTCATATACCATGCCAACTAAGTGTCTTAGTGGACAAAGGCTTCCTTTAATGCACGCAACTACTTCGGATCCGTTGTACTATTTTTATTTAAATAAATGTTTTTATATGTAGTTAAATAGATATTTCAAAAATAAATTTCAATCTGCAGAGATAGTTTAAAATAAGTCGTATAAAAATCATTTAAGGTTATGCAGTGTAAGTTCAGATAAAAGGTAATGTAAAAAAGTCTGCTTCTATGTCCATAAATTATGCAATACACAACACACAGGCTGATGATGATGATAATGAAGAAATTTAAAAGACCTTGTCAAAGAACGTTTGGAATGCTTGCTTCGAATGCTGATTATATACTCGTATTTGTTTATTTTAAAGGTGAAAAAAAGTTCCGCTGTGTTTCTATCATCGGCTCTTCTAAGGTCAGAAAAGTCTTTTTCCTAACCAATGGTAGCGTTTTTGACCGACTCCCAAAAGAAGTAGGTATTCAATTCCAAAAAAAATATTTTTTTATTAGCTCATTGCATTTATTTAAAAAAAAAAGTTAATACCATTTGTATTAACATTTTCCTATTAAATTTGAGAAATAAAGTACGCCATCAAAAATCGTAACCTCATGCTATTAAATTGTAAACGCTGCCAAAATCGTAAAAGATATAGATTCTTAACATAGTCTATAAATAGTCAGCGATAGCATAGCTTCTGGCACTCCGATTTTCATCATTATTTTTTTGAATTAGCTTCTTATATTAGGTCCCGTTTTTTAAATAAGTTTGTGATAAATAGTTTAATGTATATTTGAGGTATAGAAATATTATTACGGCGCCAAAAACTACAACCTCATGTGATTAATTTACAAACGCTGCCAAAACTGTAAAAGATAGACATAAAGTATGTTCTAGATAGCATTTATCTATATTTTAACATTACAGCACACTAAGCATTTTAATGTCAACATTTTTAAAAATTACAATCAGGTACATTCACAGCCTATTTAAGAAGTAATGAACAATATTTTAACTGCGTATATATTCTACAATATTACTTAACATATTTTGATCAAGCCTATTATACGTAACGTAATTTATACCACATAGAGTGCAATGTACCGTTAATGAGTTGGACAGTATATTTTTTTCTATTACTAACGATAAGTAATTTTAATAAAATTAAATGTTCTCAAAATCTTTTCCCACGGAAAAATTGAGGCATCAAAATGGTAAACGTATAACGGGGAACATTTCTTCCCCGTTATACTTCATCAAAATTCAGAGTTCATCTGTTCTACGTGAAGGTTTTTGATTGACTTCCGTTTGAATGAAATATAAAAGGTGCGTAACAGGTCTTTTTTAGCTAATCATTTTTCTCTTATCCTGTAGGATAAATGTTTAATATATTATAGTCATGACAAAATATACCGCCCCATTTTAGTGACGTTAAAGTATAAAGTTTTTTTTATATATTTCCCTATTTCAAATTATTTACCTAACTGATTTTATAACTTTTTGAATTTTTAAGGGAAAATAACAAGTAAAAGCGCTTCATGTTTTAATTCTTTTATATCAATCGCCTTATTCGTTATAATAATACTATACCTAACGGCATTCAGGACTGAAAGTAATTGACTTTCAGGATTATATTATAGTCTTAAAATTTATTGTTATATTTTTCAAACTAGAGCGTCCTTATTAATCAATTGTCACAAAGATGTCAATCATTCAGTGACTAAAACATATTACTTTTTTTTTATATAAATTTTATGTCTTATTTGGATAATAAAATTATATTCCGTATAGAACTATAATTGATTTATTTTAATCATAGAGCTTTACATTTTTCTCTTTTTTTGGGTCTATGTTCTTTTAGACAAAATTGAATGTTTGTCCTGCGTGCGTGCGAGAGTCATCTATGCTGCCCTGGTGACAGGGAAGGTGCAGCTACGGGTATCGGGGGTTATCCCCATGACCCGAGTATCAACGCGGGGGGCACACTGTCCCCCCGGGAACTGTGCTTTTTAGCGGCTCTGAGGTGGCTAATGTTTACGTCGTCATACAAATGACAACGCAACACACAGCATCGTTGTCGCAAGAGGGCGCCTGAGGCCATCCGCTTTTACACGGACACCCCCGGGAGCCTCACCAGGGTCAACATGCGAGGCATGCAAGCGTCGCTTATCGTGTATGTTTGTCCTGAAAAACCAACGTTGTAATAGTCGTCACACATTTGACAATTTATTTAATTTTATACTTATGCAGTTCTGACCCCAAAAAGTAAATATAAATTTTTACAAGTAATGCGAAACAATGAAAGGTATTGTTTAATTTAAATAATTTTTTGCTTTATTTTCTTTTCGATACTAATATTATAAAAAAAAAAAACGGTTGTAATAAACTATCTAAACCCGAGTTGTATCGAAATATTTCTCTTTGTTTTAAGCATACAAACAATGAAAAACGGAAAAAAATACTCATTAATTACTACTATAAAAAATTGTACGCCATTACTCCTATAGGTTATAGGCTTGTTAAACTTCTATTATCATCATCATCATCATCAGCATTTGATAGTCCACTGGTGGACATAGGCCTCCCCTTATACATCCCTATCCATTAGGGGGTTTTGGACCGTACCCCACCACGCTGGTCCAATGCGGGTTGGTGGGTGGACCGACTTTCTACATGCCCATCCGACGCATGGATCGTCTTACTTTTCAGACAATTGGGTGATCAGCCCAAATTGCCCTAACCAACCAGGAAACAACATTGAAAATTTGTTGAGTCTCCGCAGGATTCGAACCTACGACTTCCGGTTTCTAAAGCATACGCCCATACCACTAGGCTACGGAGGCAGTCATTTTATAGACATATACTACAAATCAAATGTAAGCATTTAAGTGGAAAATTACATTAGGGTATCTCGTCAAAGATCGATTTCCTAGGGAGAAAGTCCGCGGGCTTATTCTTGTTTGCGTCTTTACTTTAGTATTGACATTGTGTTAGAATGTCTAATATTAGCAATATTAAATAGAACGTTGTAATCTTTTTCTTATTTTAATATGATAAATATCAATAGAACATACATGTCAAAATATAGCAGTGCATATTTTTATAGCCTGATGAAATTACAGGCAAGATAGTTTTATCAAATGATATCTGCATATCTAAGGCTGTGGCTTCTACTGGCCTTATTTCTTCTGTCGGATACTTTAACTATATTTGTAGCGTTTAGTGATATAGATAGATGGATCAATACGGCAATCTATCTGATTCAAATCTTTTAAATGATTTCAATTACGAATTTGAGACAGAGCTTGACAGGTTGCAAACTCAAATATTATTTATGGAGTGGACTGCATAAGAATAAGCCTATGTAATACCAAATTCTATTTTAAATCATCACTTTTTAATATTGAATCAATATTTATGGCTTATGTTATTTGGGAACGATTTTTTTTTACTTAAGTACTTATCAGCACATAGATAGCCATTTATAACTTTTTTAATTGCACAAGATTGTAATTTCTTAAATGTCACATAAAAATACTAATTAAACAATAATTTCCTTTGTTAACCTTCTAAAAGTTTTAGCTTTTTTTAAAATTAGGTTATTTTTTTTTTGCACTCCTAACATTTAATTAAATTTTACTACGTTGGTTTTACAAGTACCAGTTTTATTTTGTGTTTGTCCTATGCATTTTCAGTAACTTTTATTTTTTAGCAAAATATAAATTTTTGTTTGTAAACACTTGTCAAAACGACTATTATATTATTCTACATGAAAAGTACGCCACAAAGTCATCTCAATTTTTAATATCGTCATGTCTTTTATTTATAAAAGTAATATCTCATTCACGACTCGGTCAAATACAAATATAGATAGTGGCGAAGTGAATTGCAAAATTCTTTTGCAAGTGACGTAATGGAATTTATTAGGCAGCGAAGCGTTAAAACCTATTCATAGATAGCAAAACGAACTAAGTCTCTAGCGGATCGATTTCAATGCTATAGAAAAATCAAACTTACTTGCTGATAAATAACTTGATACCTTCGTGGAAATGTATATGGTTTATCATTTTGATATTAAAATGATTTTTAATAACCGAAAACTTAATTATTGCCATAATGTTAATGTTATAGTTGAGATGTCGTTTTTAAAATGATTTCTATGGCCTTAGCAGATCCTCGTATTGCTCCCTAACCGACCTCACATCATCATCATCGTTTCATCCTCCTTTCCTGGAAGAAGCACAACAACGAGCCAGCTTTAACATACACTAGCGACGTTTCCGCACGGGTGCTGATATCTGTAAAATCTATGAAAAAATATATACATTTATCATCGTTTCTCTACAACATTAAACATGAATTATAAATATAAAACTTCCTCTTCAATCATTTTAATTTTTTAAAGTTACTCTTATGATGATAATAATGATTTAAACATATCAACATTATCAGCCAAACAGACAGGTTATACGGATAAATTTGTTATATTTCAAGTCAAGAGACCTCTAAAGTAAACTAGTACCGTGACAGCGAAGTTATTACCCAACTTTAAAGTTAGTAGTGTTGTTAAATATAGATAGGGGTGTCTTTGGCTTAGGCAGTTAATAATTCTATCGCGAGTGTCAAGTGTAATTTCAGATTTATATACCAAGTACATTAATCTCGAAAGCCGTCTATAAACTAAAAGTATAGTAAAGCGTTAATTGAATATTGTCTAAACCTAACAATGTGTTATTATTGATAGAAAACGTTTTAAAATACGTATTGTCGCATATTCAAAAATTGAGGCTCAATAACATTGTATACAAACCTATTATGTTATTGAAATGGGTCACAAACAAAATGTTACTGACACTTTTCAGCCACAAAAAGCGTAAATTACACAAATGAAGGTACCAGGTATATTTTTTTATAGAAAATGAATTTCATCGTACAAGAAGAAGAAGTAGAAATGGGAAAAATTTACTCTTACTCTTACTTAGAATAATTTTTTAAGATAATTTTAATTTTAACATTGTACAATATCTTTTCAATCTTCTTTTCGTATTTATTAACCATTCATACTTAACCACATATGATAATAAGCTGACAGAGCAAAAGTTGGGAAGCTTAGCAATAACATCCTTGTCAACATTTACTCAAGATATAATACTTTGCAACATTCATTCTATAACCTTATAAGATATTAATGTATATAATGTAACATATGCCAATGAGCGGAATAGCATTAGAAAATTAATGTAGTTACCAATGGAATGCCCCGGCATCTAATTCACCTTATTAATTACTTGTCACTGAGATGTTAATCACCAAGCGTTAATCCACTTATTAGGAGACGGTGCTTATGGTACTATGTAATTGGTCATTCAGTATGCTACTAAATCCGTTAAAGCAATTTTAATTATGGTTATTTAGAATTTTTCTTTTATCGCCATTATTTAAAGTTATCTTTTTTATGCAAAGTTTATTTTTCGACATTTTTATTTATAACATTGTTCTACAAAGAAATCACTCATCCATCTTTTTTTTAATCGCCTGGATGGGTGGCGTAAACACTACAGAGACAATTCGAACTTCTTTTTAGAAATATATTGTCCATATTGTTTCAAAAGATAAATGTCTTGATGCCTGGTCTATAATAACTCATTCAATCGATCATCTTGAATGCAATGAAGCCCTCATGATGCATTTTGTAAAATCTCTGGATATGTGCAATAAAGCATAAAAGCAATAGACTTGATTCTTGTAAAAATATTATTTTCCCAATATAAATTTGTCCAAATTTCTTAAAAAGATGCCTGCTCTATAATGTGAGGGTAAAAAGTCAATAAATGTAAAAAAAAGGTTGACAAATGTACAGACAATCAAAACTTTAATATATGAAATGGGCATAATTATGTAACGGATACTTTATGAGATAAATAATAATAAAATATTGCGGAGAAGCGTTAAAGGAAATGATATTTAATTGGTGTACTAAAATCGCCATTTAATATTTTATTAAAGTGTAGTTACGGAGACATGATATATATAATAAGTGACTAAGTGCATTCACTACGTATAATATTTATTGACCATACGATTTATTGACGACTTGGGCATACGGAATTAGCAGAGTAGTATCAGTAATCAGTAAAAGCACACATATACCAAAAATCACGTTTCATTTGATCTACCTTTGTTTGAACTATAATTACCTCAATGCTCGAAACATTAAGTAAAATATCTCGTCTTATAAACAATTGAAGAAACGATTTATTGTTAAATTTCTCAATTAAAGAATATATAGATTGAAAGAAGTATGTAAAAATCATAGATATTTTCTTAACATCAAAAATATTATTTAAGAAACACAAACGTCTTAATATTTATTTCATCGTTTTTTCTTAAATCCGCACTATACAGGATGTTCTAGACTTGATCAGAAAGCCGAAGCGGAGTGATAGGATTGATCTTAACCATCAAAAATAGATCAGAAATCAAAAAAAGAATCTATCCCATGCAGTTTGAAAATAATGGACTTTTTAAGAAAAACCTAAAAGACAAATTTTGACTACAATTTGTAAAACTACGAATTTAAAATTTTCAAAATTTTATGTAACTATGTATTTCAAAATTTTAAAAATTTTTAGTAACTATGTATTTAAGATTTTCAAAAAGTTTATTACAAATTTTAGTTAAATTATTCAATAATTCTCAAATTGGATATCAATAATTTGAGAAATTATTATAAATTCTCAAAGTCGAATAATTTCTCAACGTCCAACATGAATGAAAATTAAAATCAAGGCACTGGTGATTTGTTTTGTTTTTCTATGACTACGCAGGGCACAGCAAGTCAAAAAATAAAGTTAACCATAACCACGACAAATAGATACAGACATACGTCGTGCACGTAGGGCAATTTCGAAATTCAATTGTGGTTTATTTTTTATTTATACTTATTTGCACAATTAAGTACAAAATAATGCCTTAGGCATTTTCTAACCAAGATTAGTTCAGAAATGTTAATGTGGGTGACAAAATAATGAAGAAAATAACAGTTTCGAACTAAAAAAAACTCAATAATAAGGAAGTAAATATATAAACATATAATAAACAAACATATCATTAAATAATATAACATAATATATAAGAAATAATTTATAAAATAAATCATAAAATACATCAAATTATACAATTACATATATACTTATAAAGTTGTTAAGAGATAGTAATTCTACCGACGCCTCATCAAAAGGTATTTTTGGACTTTTTTTTAAATTCGACAATTGTCTTGCATCCATCTCCAGTGGTGGCGCATTCCACAGAAGAATGGATTGATAAAGAAAGATTTATGAAGAAAATCAGAGTATGTGAAGGACAAAGCAGAAGACGGTTGTGTCTCGACGAAATCTTTTTTCATCACTAAGAGGTTTAAAATGGGGACAAAGATTGTAGGAATTGAAGAAAGAGTTAAGTAACGAAAAAGTGTGGAAAGAGCCCTAGACGTTCGTCGTTTCGAATACATAGCCATGCAGTTGAAACGATGTGACGGCTGATCATATTTACGAAATTGAATATGAATCGAATGCAGTTTTCAGAAGCCGGTCAAGTTTATTGAGTTGATCTGCATTCAGGTCAAAGTAGTAAGTTATGTTTTTAAATAAACAGTTCAGGCGCGGTTCGTTTTTCGTTTCGTTCGTGGTTTATCGAATTACTATTATATTTTTTATATAAAATAACTTAAAGGTAAAGTAGAGAATCCCACATCGAGCCACGCCAATTTTAAGATAAAGCCGAGGTAATAAGGTTTTATCGAAATAAACTGACTGTTAGCGTCACCGAAAATAAAAAGAAAACTGTAAGACTGTGTAAAATAAATTTTTCTATCATACAGAATTGTTTTAGTTACCACGCATGCCATAAAACTTCTAAATAGCACATTTTTCTTACATATTTAATATAAAATAAAATTTATAATGCATAAAATATATTAAAAATGATTAAGAGGAGTTAGGTCTCTTGCCACGGGGGTCGTCTGGGCTAGTACCTCCACGGTGTTTATTTCTTCTGCAAATGAGTAGAGTATCACTACAGTTTTCTGGTTTGAAGAGCTCCGTTGACAGTGTAATTACTGGGTAAATATGACAACACGGCGATACATAGCATCTCATGTTTCGGGGCGGTGATCGGATTTGTCTTGGTGGCGTCTTAAGCTCCTTTACTTATGACCAGAGCAGACACAACTTACCACCAGACAAACGCTTTAACTAATAAAATAAAATATATAAGTATTTGAAGATTATAGCTTTTTGAGGCAATGTGTAAGCGATGGTTTTGTAATTTATTTATAATAATTGCAGTAGTACTTTAAAGTAACGGACCTATATCTACTTTTTTATTGAATACGAAAGCAGTCGAGCACCTTTATGATACTATCTATATACTTTCGCGTTTATAAATTTTAGCAGAGCTACTATATAATAAGTAGGGTTAAGTAATTGTTAAACATTTATGTTATTTACGAAAGCATTCTCTCGTTAAATGTTTTGTTGTACAAATTTCAATCGCTTTATTTAATGTTTTACTAAAGAAACACAATAAATATAGGGGCATAAATAATTCTTCTTTAGGTCTTTTTTGTTAATAAAAACATTAATCATCTTTGTACTTAAAATTTTTCTCCCTCTTCGGTTCTTCTCATTTTTAAAATCAACCTTTTCTTCTATTTCGAAAGATAAAATAAAACATGAACCTTTTCTTAGATTGCATGAAAATGAGGCATCAGTATTCTTTAATTTATGAGGGAAAATTTATGCGAAAGCGTGTTTATTCCTTAGCTTAGCGATTGAATGCATCAATTGAATTTCATCGATTCATCTTTTCAATTGTTAATAATTGTTTTATTTTGGGATCGTTCAGTACTTTTACTTTTTTAACACTAGTTTCTAATAAATAATGTAACACGTAATAAAATTAAATATATGACGATCTGGGATACGGTCCAAAACTCCCTAATGGATAGGGGTGTATTAAGGGAGGCCAGGATCCAGCTATGGACTATCATAGGCTGATGATGATGTATGATGTATATGACGATCTAATATTTTTATTTTATCGTAAGGAATAATACTATACATGTATAAGATCCCACAGGGCCTCGGTAAATATGGGTGTCCCACAAATATAGATCCTTGTATCTCTTGTATATAAACGACTAACCATATTTAATAAATAACAACGAAGAGTAAGAATTCTTTGCTGCCTTCGTAGCCTAGTGGTAAGGGCGTATGTTTTAGAATCCGGTGGTCCTGGGTGATAATCCTGCGGGGACTCATTTTTCTCGATTTCTCGACAATTTGAGTCGATAACCCATTTGTCTGAAAAGTAAGATGATCTATCATTGGACGAACATGTAAAAAGTCGGTTCACCCACTAACCCGCATTAAATCAGCGTGATGATATACGGTCCAGACACCCCCTAACGGAGAAGGCGTGCATGAGCCGGATATCCAGCAGTGTACTAACACAGGCTGATGATGAGTATTATTTGCTACTGATATCTGCTTGATTTTTAAAGTTACTTGACATAATTGACGTATGTTGTTTAACTTTAAAAATCCATCAAGTGATAATGTAAATAACACACTCTTATTCCTGATTTCACATGTAAAGCATGGTAAATTTAAAGTGGCTATGACTGTAACAACGTCTAACGCCTCACACTATTTAGGATTGTAGGATTGTATTTATAGGAATAGCTATATAAATAGGCTGGCTAGTAAACTAAAGCTACAGTTTCTTATGGCACTCTACTGTGGGGAAATGCGGCAAATACTAATACTATCTTTGTCCTCCAAACGTGCCATTCGTACAGTAAATATTACAATAGTCATAAGTACAACCTGGGCCCCAAAGAATGATTAAGAAAGTAGTGTACAAAAATAAAAATAATGACCTTTAGTTCCCAATCCATATTTAAAAACTTAATGTATTTGCAGAAAAATACGCACGATTTTAAAAGACATTGTAATGCACATGACATTGATACCAGAAGCAAACATAATTTAATTCTTCCAGCAACTAGACTACCCAGAATAAGTAAGTCTTTTAAGGGGCAATGTATACGTTTTTACAACAAAATACCAGTAAAATTTCAAAATTTAACTTTTGATAAAAATGTTCTTTGATATTTTTGTTGCAAGGATTGTTCCATAAGAATAAAAGGAGAGTAAAATATATAAACCAAATTAAGCTTATTTATAAATAGTTTTTTTTAACTGTTTCTAGCTCAAAATATAGTTATAGTAAATTGCAGTTTATAGTAAAATTTATTTAGATAACAATAAAAAAAACTAATAATCAGGGTGATAACTGAATTAATAATTATTTGGGTCACTTCGGTGCGAACCTAAAATATTAATATCAAAGCCCAAGAAGATATCTGGTTTTATGGTTTAGTAATATATATATTCTTTATATACTTTCCAAAAAAAAAAGTGTTCACTTTGGAGGCTACATCTTTTATTTTATACATAAAAACATATTGTGCAAATCCTAGTCATCCGATTTAGATATTTCTATTTTTATTTAAAAGGTCCGTCATGTGTTCCTTTTTTTTAAGATATATTCGCTTAAATACAAAAATGTTTTTTTTTTCAATATATAGCGGAGCTTAAGAAGATTTTAAATAAATTTATACTCTTGACCTGCTTGCAAAAAAAGTACATTTAAAATACTGCTATTTTTCTATTTAACCGACGATGCATAAAAAATACGACAGTGAAAACTATGACACTTTGTGATTATATTTAAAACGCTGGCTAAATCTAAAAAGATAAAAAAACAATGTCATACAAAATTGTACGTTTTAATAGAAGCTACGATGAATCGGCCGTGATATATATCGAAATATTAAGAAACATATACAATTAGCTATTTAATGTAATGTTACTTAAAAAGTTGTAAATAACCATACAGAGTTAATGTAAAGCAAAACAATCTTGTGTAACTTTAAGCACTTATAAATAATGAATTATATGCAAAATTGTACGTTTCATTCAATGGATTAAGGTAAAATAAATATGTTAAAACAATACGCTAACTGTTGAAATTGTTACCTATTTTGCAAGTTAGATCAATTAAAATGTTTTATGAAAGAGAACATGTTAAGCATACAAAAATATGTATATAATAAATGATAATCTTCTACGAACTATTTATAGTTACCATTCTTATTTAAAAATGAAAATCTAGTTAAATTAATAAAGTATGTTATATGTTATACGAAGATGAAAATGTAATTTTGTGCTTGAATCAAATATGCCTTAGAAGTTAACTTAGCCATAAATTATTTTCTGCTTTAAGCCAGGAATAGAACATGATTATTTGACGATTTTAGAAACGGGAACATATTAAGTATTTTGGCCCCTTATTACGAATTTCTTGGTCACATTCTAGTTCACACTGGTGTAGAAATTTTATAAAAATTCTCATAATAACCTAATGTTAATCCAATATTTGTTACACTTTACAGAAAAAATAAAAATAAACCGTAGTCTATTATGATGATAATGCGTAGGTGCGATCTTAATTTTCAGAGTCTTGGGAACAACCGCTTTGTCCATTTCTATGGCAAACCAGTAGTGTTTAAACACTATTTAGGTTTAAGCGTATAGGCGTCATCGTGTCCAGCATGATTACTGGGTAAACGAGATGTAACGTCCCGTGCCTTAGGACAGCGAGTGAACTGGCGCTGTGTACGCTGCGTTTCTTATGGGCAGGGTGAAATACTTACAATCAGACTCTTCCTCGTTATTATTTTAAGTTAATGTATAATAAATAAAAAAATAGGAAGATTAACTAACACTTTGAACGCTTTTCTACAAAAAATGCTTGTACTGAAAAAAGTTCAATTCGTATTGCAGTATGTTTGAATATATTTATTACTTACTAGTTGACCCAGCAGACTTCGTACTGCCTCAATCTAGAAATAAAAGGTCTTAGGTCTTTCCTTTTGTATAAGATTTATCAATTTATGTATTGAAAAAATGTGATAGTTAAACACTGTAGTAAATATACTGACTGAAGTTAAATGAAATTAAGTTTATTTTCACCTCTTCAGAACAAATATGTAGGTAGAAAGATATGATTTATTTTTTTGAATTCCACTAATTCTTATATCGACTTACCTTTTAAACCTTTCCTGGACTTCCACAAATAATTTGAAACCAAAAGTTGCCAAATCGGTTCAGCTGTCCTCGAATTTTAGCGAGACTAACGAACAGCAATAGTTATATATATATATATAAGAAAAATAATATTTGGAATTTTTTAACTCGTGAATATGACAATAATACACATACATGGTATTCTCTTGTTTCAGAACGATTGAGAAATATTGTCTTAGTTTGATACATAATTTATTATATAGGGTCCATTATTTATTGCTGTAAGTCATATAATAAATAATGTTGCTATGATTAGTTCTTAAAAACATCGAAGAAACAGGAGTACAATATAAGATTGTCACATTTGTGAAAGTTAATGAGACGGTATAAGATTTTTTTTTAATCAAACGAATAAATTCACAAATCCAACCTTCGTTCTGCTCTATAACTTCGTGATATCGGATTTTCATTGTTGTTTCCTAGTGGGTTAGGAAAATTCTGGCTGTTCACCCAATTGTCTGAAAAGTAAGATGATCCATGCGTCAGATGGGCATGTAAAAAGTCGGTCAACCCACCAACCCACATCGGACCAGCGTGGGGCGTGCATTTAGGGAGGCCTATGTTCAGCAGTGGACTAACACAGGCTGATGATGTATGTGATGTATGCATAATTTATTGCCTATAATTTCCACACTTATTACCAATTGCTAAATTTATATTACAAATAAAAAAAACATAAAGATTAATAAAAAATATTTGAATTAAAAGTAAGGTTTATTAACTATGCCTACCTGATAAAAAACACGAAGTTGTTGTAGCATAATTGAAAAAAAATAAGATAGAAAGGAAATAGTACATATAGTGTTTATTATCATAGAATAAACTTTATTATTTGTGTCTTTTGACAATCATAATATTATCTGGTAGTTGTTCATGGAAACAACATAATAATTTAAAAAAAATCGGCTTAAGACATTTAAACTTGTTTTATTTATGTGCAGACACAAATTTTGAAAACTGATAATTGTTAAATAAAAGAGTGGTTATTAATAAAGATGATAATTGCTTATTTATCATCATCATCATCATCCTCAGCCTGTGATAGCCCACTGCTGGACATAGGCCTCCCCTAATACACCCCTTTCCATTAGGAGGTTTACTTATAGCCTCATTAAATATATACTTATTTAAAACTTTAGTGAGACATTATTTATAAAATATTTTACGTATTAAAAGTTAGTTTTAAAAAAAATATTAAAAATAAAACGGAAAATATTGGACTTAAACTTGCGAGTTATTCCTTTGTGGCACCACATAGACGCTGGCCTGATCTATCTCAGGCATCATAATTGCCGCGCTCTTTGCCCCCAGCCCATATCCTTCAACAGTTTCATCTTAATCTAGTTACATGAGGTCATAAAGGCCAGGAGAACTATACATCCTCCATTTTAGGTTCCGCCGTTATTCCCGGTTTGGAGTGAAAGGAAGATATATTGATTACATCTTATGGAATAAATCCTACTTTCACAGTCCCTCTACACTGTCTTTGTAATCCAACTTTACCGAATCACGATTGATAAGGAGAACAGGCTACGTAATATGGACACTATCCTTTCCCCGGGACTCCACGTCGGCTGCAGAGGCCAGGCTGGTAGTACTGTAATTTCTGCCCGTCGTTAGTCCGATATATTTCGATGATTTTATGCAGCGAAAAATAATTACGGTGTTTGTCTAAAAATGCTACAAATTTTATTATATTATTGTCTCCTAGGCGAGCTATATAGTGTTAGGGCTTTTACTACTTCTTTAAAAAAATAACTTTTATACTATTGGTGACTGATGTGAATTAAACTAAAAAGTGAACTAGCAAAATAAACTTGAAACATATTATTATCAATCAAAGCATATATTTAAATCTATTTTGAAATAAAAATACAAAATTATAGAAAAACGAAGTTACAGCAAGAGCTGTAGTAAGCGAAAACTTTGAAGCATATTTAATTTCAGCTTAGTAGTATAGGAACAACGTATAGACTGACGTTGACTCTATACTACTAACTTGAACAAATTTATTTTATTAAAGGTTTCCTAATACTATTCATTTGGTTTTAATAAATGGATTTCTTTGATTCAACTGCAACGTTTTTAATTTAAAATTTTAAATGTGAAATTTAAAAGTATACACCCGACAACATATTATTATCATTATTATAGTTCAAAAACATTTCTCTTATGTTGCAGTTTTCCAATGATGATAATAATAATTATCGGGATAAATTTTAGGGGCAAAGATCACTCGTACTTGAGTGCAAATTAAAATATGCCCAAAGTATAATTAAGCAAACGTCTGGTTGGAGCGCGTGAAATATGATCAAATTACTGAAGCCACTTTTAGACAACATTCCACGGAATACTTATATGTTCAACTTTAATTGCTTATAATAGAAAAAACATTTTACGAGCATGCCTAATACAAGTAAGATGATTTTTAAACTTAAATCAACTAAAAGATTGATATTAACATTGAATATGAATATTAATCAGAAGATAAAATTGAACATGCCAGGGACCTATTCCAGCTTAACTCGTATGGGTGTGCACTAAAGCACAAATGCAACGTGCCTTTGAAAGAGCTTGACTTTTATAGATCCTGCTAAAACCTAACTATTACTATTCGAATGGATGACTCGTGTTACAAATAGATAAAGAATAAAATTTATGTAAAGATGTTTATTTTTTTTAACCCTTTTGTACAAGGTTTATCATTATCTGACAGCTGACCTTATAACGTTAGTTATATGCAAACAAAGTTCTTCTAGTTTATACTTCACTACATAGTATAAAACACAGTCGGTTTCTCTGTCCCTGTATGTATGCTTAAATCTTAAAAACTACGCAACGGATTTTGATACTTTTTTTTATAGATAGAGTGATTGAAGGTGAAGATTTATATGTACAATTCATGCATAATATTGTTTGTTAAACGCAGATAAATGTATATAATTTTTATATTTTAACAGATATCAATTTTGAACCCGTGCGGAGCCGGGCAGGAGCGCTAGAATTATATTTTTTTTTATTAATAAATGCTAATAAATATTATTATATACATTTATATTCATCCGTTTCATGCCATCAACTAAAAACAGTAGAAACAAAAATCATATTAAACTTGTAACAACGAAGTCATCTAACATTATTACTCATGTTATCCCAATTTAACATTTATTTTCCCGGCATAAAAACCCTGTGTGATAATAATGTGTGTGTGACATAAAAATTGTGACCTTACTTATATAAATAAAATTGGACCATCCTTTAGTAACACCACAGTTAGCATTTTTAAATATTAACCAATTTTTATATTAAGAGATAAAATAGACATGACTCTCGTCTATGATCGTCTCTCATCGTATAGATCTGATGAGGACGCCATTATTGGTTATTAGTGTAATTCATACCTAATTCGTTTTTTAAAAGTGTTTAAGTAAAGTTTTTTACTTAAATGAATCATTGCACCCGACAGAAACTTTTAGTTATGGTAAATGATATGCCTAGCCCATAAGAAACGCATAGTGCGATGCCATGACGACTCCGGCCAGCCAAAAAAAAAACGTTTTTTATTATGGTACAACTCCTCTTAAACCGGAAAATAGTAAAATATTCACAACTCACACAACAATCCAAACTTTGGCTAGTAATAAACATATTATGTAAGGGCAGGTCTAACGAACCAACACACAGTGCGCTCGTAGCTCTCGGATCGACCGGACAAGCCCACTCATCCCCTGCACCTGCGCCGTCCGCCCCACCGTGGCCGCCCTCCCCGACGCCGTCCAGTGGCAAGAAGAAGGAAGACCGCCGTCTCGCTGCATGTGAAGAACTCATCGTGCGTGCAGTGTTAGTGTCAGTGTGTGCCGGGTGCCAGTATCGACGCGCTAGGGCGTACGCGCCGTGCGCAGAAAGCTGTTAGCCGTCGGTGAGTCGCTCCCGATTTTTT